>JAPQRN010022227.1:0-23805 GCA_037367275.1 Coranthus polyacanthus | reverse complement strand
CCCCTCTCTCCTCCTTTCACGGCATGTAAGAGAGTGGCGGTCATTGTTGGACTTGGTGAGCAGCGCACATAGCTGGAATAGCAGCAGTGTTAGAAGTCTGTTAGGGGCCTGCCACCAAGATCACATAGAGGAAAAGAGGCATCCGCACTTCTCCAGAGAGGAGGAGGGAGGGAGGATGGAGAGAGGGAGGAAGGAGTGTGTGTGTGTGTGGGGGGGATAAGCAATCTGACCTGGATGACAACAGACTACCAGACGAGCTATGATCTCATCGCTCCCTTAATCCCCCTCCCCTCCTTCCTTCCCTCCTCCCCCTCTCGCCTCTCCCACTCTTGCCATTGTCTTTCTTTCTCTCTCTTCCCACTCTTGTTTCCCCAATCTCCCTCCCCCGTCTCTTTTGCTCCTACTTTCTTTTCTCTGTTCTCCGCTTGTCCTAGTGCTCACCCCATCTCATCTTGCCTTCTTCTCTTTCAGTCCAACACCCCCTCCCCTCACTCCCTCCAGCACTCCTCCTCCTCCTCTCTGTCCCCCTTGCATCACTTTCTACCACCTGCCCCTCACTTGTCCCAACTCCTTACCCCCTCCCTACACACACACACACACCTCTTGAAGCACTTGCACTCTCTCTAGTGTCCCAGGGCAGAGATTAGGCACACCCGTTTCGTCAGCCCTCCACACCAGTCTCTACATTATTGATGCTCAGTCTACGTTTATGTGTGTGTGTGTGTGAGAGACAGAGTGTGAGCCTTGTGTATGCATGCTGTAATGGCTATCTGGTGTCACCCCTGGGAGGGAGAGGGGGAGGGAGGAAAGGAGCCGAAGAGAGGGAGAGTCGAGGTCAGAGAGGTTAAGTGTGGTGGTGGGGGTTAGGTCATCCTCTGCAGCCTCTTTTTTTCCCCTCACTTCTTCATCCACAATGTCACACAGATTCACACGCACGTATTGAAAAAAAAAAAAATCCGATATTGAAGGTTGATGAAACAGATCAGTGTGTGTGTGTGTCTGTGTGGCGTGTCACCCTACGTGTGTGATAGCTGATCCAGTGTGAGTCAGAACAGCTCAGCCTGGGTTGGACTCTGGGTGGATAGAAGGACAAAGACACCTGTTCTTGCTCTCAGCATTCCTCTGAACATAATCCCTACCGTCTCTGTCTCTCACACACACACACAGCACAGGGTCACTTCAGTAAAGGGAGTTGCTGCTGCATAGTCTTAAAACTATTCACCAGCACATATCATTACGTAGGCCTTTGATGTTGAGGTTTTGACAGGCAAACTGACATGTTATACACACTCAGAAATGTGCATCTCAGAGGCAAATGTTGTACTTTTTAACTCCACAACATTTGTCTGACAGCTTCAGTTACTGTTCAGATTACAATTTTTCATCCCCTTCCTGTGTAAACTGAAAGATGAAGTGAAGTGTTCCTTTAAGTGTTCTCCTCCTTCTTATAATGAATATGATGCGTTGCTGTAGATTAAACTACTGCAGTAAATTGAAACATACATAAATGCAGCAGTAATATTAATCCAAAAACATCATGTATAATTGTAAAACACTGACGGGAACCATTTTACTGCACAATGACTACCTTTAGTTTCCGTACTTTTACTTAAGTATGGTTTTGAATGTAGATCTTTTACTTGTAGTGAAGTGTTTTCACTGTGGTATTAGGACTTTAACTTAAAGGATAAAGGAAAGGAAAGGAAAGGTTGGATCTGAATACTTCTTCCACTACTGATCCGTGTGGTGATTTTGATGTGTGTGTGTGTGTATATATATATATGGATTTTAAAAACCAGCTGATGATGACAGAGAGCATATACGTGCCTGTATTCTCACACACCACAGCCAGTCCTGCAGGTATTTACAAAGTATCTGTTTCACTCAGTGACCTGAAATATGATGTGTGTGTATAGTGACCTCTGTGGCCCATGCCAAAGTCAAAGAGATCCTTACATATGCATCACGCAGTCACACACATTCACAAACTCTGGAATACTAGCTTAAAAGTTATGATTTTTTTTTTTTTTTTTTTTGTGCGTGCTTGTTTTCAGTAGCTGTCTTCTTTACATTCAGAGTACAAACTCCACAAATCTACTGTAAACCACTGAACAGCTTCAGTGGAGCACCTCAGGGTCAGTGGTTAAGGTACCATCAACTCTACTCATTTATTCATCTCAGTCAGATTGGGGATTTGTTCGGCAGCCTCTTGACTTAACTTGACACACTTCAACAGCCTGAAAGAGAACAGTTTACTGTGTCTGGAAAGATTTGTGTTTTCCTCTGTAGTAGGAGTGTGTGTTGTGATTGTGTGTTTTTGTAGGAGGTGTGCGCTCCGGCTTGTGTGTTTATGGTAGCCCCCAGTGTGTTCCACTGTAATTGGAGTTCACTCAGGGCTTGATAACGCCACGAGTGTTTGTTTGAATGTTTAAAAGAGAAAGAAGAAAAGGAGGAGGAGGAGGGTGGGAAGAGAAGAAGGAAATAAAATGACCGTGTGCGAGTGTTGTTTCATTTGTATTCAAAGTGCTACCTACATGAGCAGTCTGGAAAGTCTGAGAAATTACACAAACAGACTGCACTGTTTCTTCAGCTTTTAGCGCCAACATCATTTCACACAATGTGTTATTTGTTATAAGGAACAATAGTCTGTAATTGATTGATTGTTGTTGGCCACCTACTGTCTGCATAATATTCAACACTAACAAAAAGCAGTCTGCATTTTTAACATGGGAGACTTGTAGGAATTTTGTATGTTGGCTGGCTGACTTTCAGAAATTGTGATTTTGAGTCACAAAGTGTGCTATTTCTCATATTTACAGTACTATTTAACTACCAAGATAACTACCAAAAACAGCTAGTTGCCGCTGTTTACTGAGTCGGAATATAAATTTTCTTCCTCGGCCTGTTTTCACTAAGTAAAGGAGCAAAATCAAAAACCAGTGAGCTACATGTGTTGTTAAAGCCTGTCAGACCAATACTTGTATACAGTTACAAAGATATCTGGCAGATGTGCCCAAAGCATTAATTAGTGTTATGCAACAGTGACTAAATAGTAAGAGCAGGCCAGTGCAGCAGATTATCAGGGCTATCTATCTCCGCTTCAGGCTGCCACACAGTAAATCCATTGACAGGCCTGCACATCTATAATCTGATGATTTGAGCCCGTTTGTTTCTCCACATCCAGCCCAGACTGTCTCATTTCCTCTGTTGCCGTTTGCATGCTGAGCAGTTAAACGCATTGCAAACACTGGCTGCGGGCTAGCACTGTATGTCTTTCCATGTCGTCCAACAGTCGGAGATTAAAAAAACACACACACAAAGTATGAGGAAACCTTGTCTGTCTTTAAAACAGCTCTGTGATGAACACTGCTTTTTAATTTTTTTGTGATTTTGAGCGCACTGTAACATGGTATATAAGTTTTTAAAATACAATACAATATTAGTTTTGTAAGTATATAAATGAGGCAGACAGAAATGTAGAAACACCTCTATTTAATGTCCACTTCAGTTATTATACTGTCAATATTACACTGTATTGTCTATTGTTATGTATTTTATTTTTTATCAGTATATTTTGCTTGGACGTGTCAGATTCTCTTGACCACCCAGGCAACAGAATGTTAGTGGGAGATGTGCACAAACAAACACTCACTGGCACATAAACCATTTAAAAACTTGTACATTTGGGCACTCAGGCTCATACAAACAGTCATGTTACCGACGCCCACATTCTCGTTCTGTGTCTCTTACTCTGCGTTTCCTTCAAGCAGAGGGTGGAGAGAGATGGAGGGATAAAAGACAGAGAGAGAGAGAGAGATGACTGGCCATGTTGTTTTCCTCCGGTCATAGGAAAGAGTGACTGCATGAGAGGAAAGAGGTGGAGGAGAGGTGGAAAGGTTTTTCATACACCTAAATGTTCCACAAGGCCCACTAATACTACAACTTTCGGTGGCATGCGTGTTGTGGTTTCAGTCTCTATGTGTGCTTCCTGTGAAGAGCTACTGTGGTGAGGCGGTGACCCGATGACAGCGGAAGAAAATGTTTCATAGAAAACTCACTGACGATGATGTAGGATCAGAACAAATACTTTTTTTAAAAATTTCGACTCTCTTACTCTATCTGTCCAGAAATTAATTCCCCTAGAAAATCAACAAAGAAAGAGAATATTGCGGTGAAGATTTGGAGCAAGTGGTTAATAATAGATAGCTTTGTGAAATATAGGAAGCACGCTCCACTCTGTGCTTAAACAAGCTGCACCATTGTATGTGAAGTATACTTGGCTGGACACCTGTAATCCTCTTTTCTCCTGCCAACTTCACTCACCTGAACCAGCTACTGAATCCTATTTCTACTCATATCTTGACCTTTTCTCTCACATTGATCTAAACTAGTTTTAGTCATCTGGATTTCCCTACAGAACCAAACCAGGTTTTGCCGGCTTTCACGCGTAACCTTAACCTCTCTTCATCTCATCTGTTACAGGGTTCGCCTTCCCAGAATGGGCCTACAAGCCTGAGTCAAGCCCTGGGTCACGGCAGATCCAGCTATGGCACTTCATCCTGGAGCTGCTCAGGAAAGAGGAGTATCACGACGTGATCGCTTGGCAGGGGGACTACGGCGAGTTCGTCATCAAGGACCCAGATGAAGTGGCCCGGCTGTGGGGGGCTCGGAAGTGTAAACCACAAATGAACTATGACAAGCTGAGCAGGGCACTGAGGTATGTTTTATCAGGAATATGTGTTTCTTGTGTGTGCGTGTGAGCGTATGTCCCTGATCTTTAACTTCTTATCTGAGGGAAGATTGATAGATACTTTCTTTATCCCACTGGAAATTGACAACTAGAAAATACAGTAGATGAATTACATTCCAAAAAAACAGAATTGTGTGGTACTACAGAAATCAAAACTGTAAGTATCTGTAGATTTCAGTGCTGAATATTCAGAGGAGTGAATTTAACATTTGGTAAAATGTGAGCAGCCCACATTCTTCGGTTTTTGACTAATTTACTAATGCATTTTAGGAGATGTGGGTGAAGGAGAAACAACATTAGCCATGATAAAAGGGATTTAAGATATTCATTGAGGATTTAATATTCATTTAATTCTGAATCACACCAAACTAAGAATGGTTTAAAGACATCTGCGAATCAGTATGGGAGGTGTCTGTTGTGTTGGAAACTCAAACTCACTGGTTGATATAAGCAGTGCAGGAAGCTGTACAGGTCAAGAGAGAAGTTTTTAAAGCTTTGTACAATAAGGGTGCTCCAGAATCAGCTGACAGACGAAGAACTGCAGCTTCTGTGGTCTCAGATATAAAAACACGGTAGAAGTCAGGGATTTAATTCAGAAATACTACCCCTAAGAGTACTTCTTTCAAACTTTGAGATGAACCAGGAAGGAGAGGCAGGACCCTGTCCTGTTTTTAGCAGTGGGAGAAGAAGTAATGACCCCGACTGGGGATATTGTCAGCTGGTGAAATGAACACTTTGCGAAGCTCCTCAACCCAAAAGGCTTGTCAGTTTCTCTGGTTTTTATAACTGAGATAGTCAATAAGCTCTGCAGTGATAACACCTGAGGAGTGAGTGGGATTTGTGGGGCACTGGTGGCAGCCATCGGGGCCTTGAACACTGATCTGTTGTGGGGAAGAGGGATTTAAGCCTGACGGTGCATCTACATTCCTACAGTCATGAACTCCTCAAGCGCCGCTCTTTAAAATGCTTAATCATGAGGCCATGCGCTCTATAATCTGCCTCCCCTCTGACAATGCTGGTTCCATGCTCAAATAGATTTGTATGCACAGGTTGGGAGATCAGAGAGGTTATTTGGCACATGCAGATGAACTATCTATGAACTATGCACAGCCCTATTTTATTTATTTATTTTAACATGATGTGCTGATGTGCTCCTGACTCAAACGCTTACGGACAATGCAGAAGCAACACTCACTTTAAAGACACACACTGTAATCCAAATTGAAAATAACCAGCAGTGACTGTTGCCAGGTGCAGCACTGACCTACTGGAAGTACTTCATTCAGCATGTTCTTCCAGCTTTAACTCTCTGGCTCTGTTTCACGCAGACAGTCTATTCTATTAGTCATGCCTGCCTAGGTAATAATAGCACTTACCCTAACTCCTTAATACTGTTGCAAGAATGACATTGGCCACATGTCCTGATGTGGCATTGACCTGCACAAGTTTAGCTACTATAATGCTCTAAATAGAGTTACAACACTGACCCATTTGGACAGTCACATCTCTACACCTTTTAGTTACATACATTGCCAGTGACCTAGCCAAGCCCAATAGCATGTTATGTCAATAATTTGGCACAGTTTTGATCGTGAGCGTTAACCTCTGCAAAAACTCATGAACAATCTGAATAATGCTATCGATGTTATGTGCATGTTGATGCATTATGGCTTTACATCTTATTTGGATATTCATGGGCTATAGGCTTGCTTCGTGATTTCCTTCACCCCCTTATGACAAAAAATAGCTGTGGTGTGCTGTTTATTTTGTCTCATGACAATTTGGTTTTTGCTCTGTCAACATCTGCTTTTCTATTCTTCAAAGCCAACTTTTATTGTTTGTTATATAAGACTTAAAAAAACAACATTAAATAGATCTAATCTGAGCTACAACACATCCCACACTAACTGTGTCCTTTTGGCTTTTATAAACAACACATTATAAACTATTTTTTTAACTATAAGAAGAAAATACACGTAATCTACTTTGATCTGTACCATTTTACAATGACCTCTCACAGTGGTATTCAGTATTATTGATATCTCATATGCCTGGGGAATACATCCAGTGTTGTGCTTTTACTCAAGTATTGTACCTAAGTACACATTTGAGGTACTAGTATTTAAATTTTATTCAAATTCATACTGCTGCTCAACTATTTGTCTGACAGATTTAGTTACTTTTCACATTGCACTTTTTCATTCCCTTCCTTCCCAGTGAGAATCACAAATGTGTTGATTTTGAATCTTTGTGATAAACTGAAGGATGAAGTCTTCCTTTATGAGTTGAGATTGAGATCTTATGCTGCTGTAGATTAAACTAGCCAACAGTATATAAAGTAGTTCAAATAAGCTCAGGCTTATTTTATTAAGCAGTAAAATACAACATACACATTAATGCAGGAGTAAAATGAATCCAAAATACTGTATATGATAATAAAAACAGACATGGACCATTTTATTGCACAATAACTATTTTTACTTTTCATATTTTTAAGTATATTTTACTGGTAATAGTTATATACTTACTTACATAACTAAAGCATCTGAATACTCCGTGAACAAGTCATTCACTGTGTTTTGTGTCCCTTGCTGGCCATTTGCACCCAAACAGGGCTACGATTAGACTGAGCATTTTAAAGAAAGCCACATAGGCTGTTAAAGCAGTGAATTGCTTAATTTAGAGAAGGACTTATGTACACTCATTTACGCTGTTGAGATTAAGATAACCTGTGTTACAGATGGACAGAGGGAATTAACATGGTACACTAATGTGTGCCTACATGCAGTACACACATATACAGTAAACACATTTGCACTTGAGTGCAGATTTAGAATTCCTGAATCAGGGAGAAAAAAGAATGTGGACGGGGATACTTGTGGTCAGGCCATGTATTTATAGCATGTCCATCCTCTGAAGCTGTAACAGATTTGAAGCTTAGGCCGCAGTAAGTGCTTATATATAGCGGATGTTGGTGCCCTCTGATGGACTGGCCTCAGAGGCTGGTTATCCGCAGGTTTCTACGCGGGAGTTTCCCTTCTGTATATCTGGTAATCTTGTGTCCTCATGCACCCTCCTGCTGCGAGCCTCTCTCCCTCTGTGCATATAAATTGATCAGAGTCACCCCAGGCTGAGAGAGCTAGAGGAGGACGGGTCAACAAAACAACACAAACACGCACACACCCGCCCTGCGTCCACGGCGTCACCTGATTTGACACCGGAGCGGTTGTCAGTTCTTCACAACAGGAGACACTGTAGCCTCTCAAGGCGCACATCAATAGTAATGTGGCGAGAGGATTAATGGCACTAAAGATTAATGAAGTTATAGAAGAGGGACACAAACACACGTGCACAGTAACAGTCCCCATATGGTGCATACTGTTGGAGAGCAGGCTCCTTGTCCCCTTCATATGGAGAAAACCTGGAATCTGCTAATAATGGAGAGCAGAACCAGCATGTGTCAATTAGCATACACACACTTGCACACACAACTTGAAAAGGTGCGCCTGCTCTGAAGTGTTTCTTCCTAACACTTAGTCTCAGGGATTATTATTTTTACCTCAGTGATCTTATTCTTTCCTGTCTGCCATGCACATGGTGGAAATTCCCTTAATCAGGACCCGCTGTATTGTGTGCGCGGACGTGTTCGTGTGTGTTGGCTTTCCGTTGAGGGGACACAGCCTCGGTCCATGCGTCATCTTGGCGTCCCGCTCCCACGGACGCTGTGAAATTCCCACTCCTGTTGAGAGGATTACACTCACACTGTGTACACGTGTGGCTATGAGCCGTGTGTGCATGTGGACATGGACAGACGAGACTGTCATTTCAGTTTATTAATGAAAGACTCTTATGTCTTGGAAGAGTAAAACAAAAAGATTAAAAATAAGCGCAAACCAAGGGGGAGTAAGCACAGTTTGAAAGAGAAACCCGTGTAGAAGTATCTGAAAGTGTAATATCACTGACAGTGGCTGTGCCCTCCAAAAAATCCTGGCTCCAATTGACTCCATTTCAATAGAAACATCAACTTCTATCAGTAATTTTCATCCAGGAGTCATTCTGGTCTCAGTCGCTTTATTTGAACCCTCTAACACATGTACCGGTGGTTCTTTTGTAAGTTATTGCTCCGTTAGCAAGGTTTTAGGGCTAATTGAAGACTTTGATGTCTCTCTTGACTGCAGAGTTCCCAGCTTCTGCTCACTGAATAAAATGTCCTGACGGACAGTTTTACCACAATAGCGGTTAAAACATAACATTAACAGGACTGTCAAAGGATTTTCTTGCAAATGTTTCATGACGTTTACTGTTACTTTATTACAATACCCAGCATGTTAGCATAACTTCATTACATTCGTGCTAATTTGGTACTGTGCTATATGTGTCAAAATGGTAGTCCACTAACCACTGGGTGATACTACAGTGGATTTTTCCACTTCTTTTATATAGTTTATGACCCAAACAAAAGCTATGAATTAGGCTACTGTACTTGCCATTTTTATGTAATGCTAACCTCCTGCTGATCTCAGTGATGTTTGACATTTTAGTGTTATTAGGAAAGCAAAGTAGTGGCACATTTTATGAGCCCTGGTTGCATGTACATCATGGGTGATATTTGATTAGAATGAGCAAGTAAACATGTATTGTAATAAAAAACAGTGCAGCCTTTACTCCTTTTGATTTCCCGCACCATCATTTTGTTCATAAATGTGACTGGTGCTGATCTACAAAACACAGCAGGGGAAATGAAGCCTGTTGCCAATCAGTCATTGCAGAGTGCTGGCTTAATGAGGGTAATCATGCTAAGAGGTCCCAGCTCCTAGAAATCTGCTGGCCCCCCGTCCTTCAGTCAGCAGTCAGCGTTGGCTTGGTTAACTTGGTGGTCAGAGGTCAGGGGGACAGCCATGCACAGCTGGCAAAGATTAACAACACAACACATGTGCACACACACACATACATTCACATAAACAAATGCACCATTGTACACTCTTGGCCATACGCGCTTGCTTAGACACATGTTAAAGTGTTTGCTTGCATTCATTTAGCTGTGATGGGCCATTACAGCTGGAAAATTGCCACAGCAATTCAAAAACAGAAATAGCACCAAGATTCCCCATGATTCTTGGGTATGTAGTTTTGTGTAAAAAAAAAAAAAAAAAAAAGCTTACTCCCAATCAATTGTAGTTGTTTTGTTGAGGTAGAGTATAATGACGAAATGCTTATTATCCATTCTTCCTTCAGTCTTCCAAAAAAAAAAAAGAATTATAGTAGCCAGTTTTAAACTGCCACACATACCTGTTTTAGTATATATGTGAGTATGCATTCATCAGAATACATGCACACTTCTGCAAACCGTGGATATTTATAATCTCAAGTTTCTGAACCAAAAATATGTTTCATATCAACATTTCAAGAAACTTGTATATCAACATTAAAGTATTTAACGATTTTTATAGTTAAGTTTTGGCATTGGCAACACTTGGTTAGGGTTAGGACAATATGCCAGAGCTTGGTTTAAAACAGATAAACTCCACAAAGATGTGATTACAAATTTCTCACAATGCAATTAAAAACTAGTTAGTAGTAGTAGTATTTAGTAACTAACTAATACTAACAATATTTAGACCAACCCAACAACCAACCCTTTTCCTAACCCTAACCAAAGCACTTTTATTTCTTTAAACCTAAACACCTACAGGAATCAGGACATGAACTTCAGTCTCCAGTGGCAATGTCCTAGATTTTGTATACCCATCATCCACTAAAAAACACCTCTTACCTATTGAGGAAAAGAAGAAAAGTAGCAAAAGCAAATACGTTGAGACTGTTCGTGTCCACGATTTGCAAAAATGGGAACATTTTATTCTGCCGACAGGTTTGCATAAAGAAGTAGTCTTAGTGATCACAAGTATAAATCCAGCTGCAGGAAATAATGCTGCACATGCAGACTGTGTTACTCGCCTATCTGGCTGGGTCTGTTTGTGGATCAGAAGGCCTCTCTCCAGAGCAGCTCTTTGTTTGGAAGCACCCAGGGCCAGAGAGAAAGCTCAGAGGGAGCGCCCAGGGACAGTGGCACTGTATGACTTTGTGTTCAACGTATGCTTGTGTGCATTGTCTTTCCATTGTTTCTATTTGCAGTATGTTCGTGTTGGCTGTATATGAGCATTGCGTGTATGTCATTGTCCCTGACTGAATGAAGCCTTTATTTTCTGTTGGGCAGAATGAACACGAGCTGTGCGCTCATACACACCAGAGTGTGCTCGAGTACATATTGCACCCACAGAGCATGTGACCGGCCTATTCGGACCCTGACTAGAGCCTCCTCTTCATACACAAACACACACACCCCACAACATGCACATGGCATGTGACATCTTGCCTAATCGTACTCCCAACCCATCCCACATCCCCACACAAACACATTTTATTTACTTTTTTCATAGAGTAAACACTTGTCAAACCTGGCTTACACAAAGCACTCACACATGTGCAGCTTGTACTCACACAAGCACACACACACACACACACACACCTGAGTGTGAGCAGCTGGTGTGTGCGTGTGTGTCGACGAGGATCTGGCTGAGATGTGTGTGTAACAGCCAATACTGACGAAAGAGGCAGAAAATAAACATAGGGGCTCATGGGGAGTATTGTAATCCCAACTTCCTGTCACAGTCAGCGCCTATTTACAGCCCAACAATGGGCAAGGCACAGTCTGTGCACAAACACAAATGGGTTCAATTCTTTCTGTGTGTGTGAAGTGATACTGAAATAGATTTGTAACCCAATACAAATATATTATAAGGAAATGGAAGATGCTGGCTGATTTTATTCTGTTATTATTTTAAGAATACCCCTCTCTCTTATAAATGTAACAACACATTCATGACCAGTTTGTTCTTTTTCATCTTTACTACAGTGCTTGGTATCAAATCTCAATACTGTTTAGCCAAAATGTATTATTAATGTATCAATGTAGTGTCAAATGTAGCATGTAGTATCAAAAAGTACCAAAAGTTAGCATCAAGTGCATTGTCTACAAATTCCATCATGTTTGGTGCAAGACAGGATCATCAGCAGGGACACTCTGCTGTGATTGGATATTACTGTACTTTGTTATTCGTATTTGACTTTGGCAACAACATAAACACAGTAGAGAAGGCGATGTGTCTAAAAAGATAATTTATGTCATATGTCAAAAATGCCAATATGTTATGGTTCCAGCTTATTAAATGTGCAAATTCTGTGCAAATATCTGTCAGTAATTTAGATTATTTAGAGCTTTTGGCTGCTTCAAGCATAGTGTCACTCTGAGACACTGTTTTATTAATTTTTATAAACCATTCCTTTTAGGTGGGTACAGATACCTGTTGAAACCGTTCATGCTTTCAATGAGGGCTGTAAAACCACAATTCAGAGGGTTGTGAAACTTATTTGGGCTACCCTTCAGCAGCAAAGCGGTTTGGCAAACCATTAAATCGGCACCTTAGCCGAGTCCACAACTGCCTATATGGTTAGGTTGTACAGTTTTTTAGCTGCTGAGCGACCTTTTTGAATGCCCAGTGCGTCTTCAGTTGCCTAAATGTGAAACCGTTTAGACAAGTGCAGTAGCGTATCCCACCTGCTAATGTAATGCAGCACCAAACTTCTATTGACTGATGTATCCTGATTTCCCGAAGTCATAACTGCGCTTATTTTGTACTTTAGTAAAGCTTGTATGGCTGTTTCTCAATGTGCCATGTTAAAAAAAACACCGGCACAAAAGCATTTTGTATAGTATCCCTTAATACACAACACTATCTGCAACGTGAGCAAATATTTTTTGCAGATCTGTTTATAGATGCTTTGATACAGTAAAAAGAAAAATCCTCTCTGTTGAGATTTGAAATGTCTGTCCTCATTCATTGTCATGGACTTCCTGTGCTCTTGTATGTCTCTCTCTGCTTTGATCATTATGTTTTGGACACAGCAGGTCTGTGTAATCACAGCCTTAATCCTTGGCCTAGAATCACACACAGTAACAACTGACTTGATAGAAAGCCTCCCCTCTGTTTCCCTGAAGGCTTTGCTTAAATCCATACTTGCATTGATTGTTCAATCTACTTCTTTGGTTAAACAGGGTAAGGGATAAAGCTGCGTCTCTTGGATGAAATGCTCACAGTGTGTGTGTGGGGGAACACATGCATCCGACCATGTGCCTGAATGAGGTGGCAGGATACGGGAGAGGTGTGTGTGTTTGTGTGTATGTGTGTGTATATGTACTTGTGTGTATCAGGCGAGTGTGGTGGGCAGCTAAACACAGGCACTCAAAGAATCTCTTTCTTCTCTTTTGAAGTGAGTTCAAATGCTCTTCAAAGACTGTCTGCCCGTATGACGGCGCAGAAAGGAGGGGGAATGGAGAAAGAATGGGTGACCATGTGCTCTATACACAGCTTCAGTTGCTGCAGATAGGATTACGCAAAGTGGTCGTCTGCCTCCAAGTATGCATCTCAGAATTATGTGTATTAGCAGCTTGTGTGCAGCCAGGCATAACAAACCTTTAGTTGTCTAGGCTCCCTATTAGCTGACTACCATGAGCCAGGCCTACACAGATATGTCCATATTTACACCAATTATACACTAAATTGGCAGTTTATTAGGTAGCAAAAACTAATCTAATCTAATACAATATAAGGTTATAATGAGGCCTGTACAATTTATCATTTCAGTATCATCATGATGTGTGCTTGTACAACATTCACATATCAAGTAAGGCAAATTATCTCAAACTTTTTTGCTGAAGATTTGAAGAAGCTTGGATACACAGAGTTTGCTACATACAACCATGCACAGTGAACCACCTATAGCGCCACCTTGTGATGACATTACACAGCCTAGTTTATTCACTCCAACCCTGTGCATGGAAACGCACATACCGTAATTCACTTTTTCTTTGTTTTTCTCTTTTTCGCAACATTTCAAAAGTTTGCATCATTCGCTTGACATTTTATGGCAACGCAGCCAGTGACTTGCAATTGTTGCCACAATACAACACAACTGATTAGTTCTTTCATTTAAACTGGCATCAGGACGCTCTGTAGAACAAGTGCAAAGGCAGATCTGAATGCCGTCCAAAGCAAAAAGATATTTTGATGCCTTTGCCAGAGTTACACCATATGACAAAGTGATATATGGAAAGTTGTTCCAATGTCTTTTTTTTTCAGGATCTTGCAACCCTATTTATGATGTTTATTTTAAAGTTGATGTTTTGCAATACTACTGTGCAACCCACACAATAAATATAAACATAAATTTCGTTTTGTTTGTTTTCTGCTGCAGCTCTCATTATTCACATTGGACCCACAGCAGAGCTTGTTGACTTTTCTATCATCAGCTAATTTGATCACAGTCCTGTCGTGGTTTTAATTCTGCTTGACTTCCTGCCTGTCTCTGTCTGTCCCCTCGCTCTCTTCTGCTGCCCTCCCCTCCTTCCCCGGCCCTTGTGAGTGTCTTCCCTAGAGCAGAAATTACATGCTGCTCTGTGCCTGGCGTAAACAATGTTTTCAACAGTGCGGGCCTGTCCTGTCTCTCGCTGTCTCTCCCTCTCTCTCGCCCTCACTCTCTGCTTCTCTCATTGCCTCGGGGGACAAGAGAAGAGCACAGGGAGAGAGTTGGGATAAAGACGAAGGAGGGGGGGGGGTAGATTGATGAGGGAAAGAAAGAGAGAGGTATCAGTAGGATAAAGAGGAGGAGAGGGGGAGGGTTGAAGAGAACAAGTGAAAAAGAGCAACAGTCTGTTCCCAGAGCAAAAACGGCCCAACAAGTCTGTATAATAAGCATAATAAGAGGGGGTGAAGGGCGCACCTCCCCACCGCCAAACAGACACACACACTGCCGTCTGGATAACTACCATTCAGCGTAATGATAGTCAATGGGCTCTGATTAACTCAGCATTACCGACATACCCTGAAGCCCCTATCTTTGCCAACACACTTCACTTAACTTGTGCCAGCAGACACATGCTGGGGGAAGGTACAGCAAAGACTAGTGCAATAAAAGCAGGTAGGCATGGAGTCATGAGGAGCAAAGTCTGGTTTAAACCTTGTATTTAACAGCCAGGCTTGTGGCTACAGAAGAACAGGTGGTAGTTTCGGTGGCTTGTTCTCTCCCTGATAGACAAACACATCTTCTTTGTTTCTTTCTTGCTTGTCGTGGGCTTTATCTCTGTTTTTGCTCACTCAGTCTCCTTGTGTGTGTGTGTGTGTGTGTGAAGGTTGGCAGGCAGGGATCTAGAGGTTACATAAAGTGGAAGTGAATCTGGTGAAGAAAGCAGAGAGATGTTACATAAAGAGCTGTAGCTGGACAAAGGTTAATAAAAATGGAGCCTTGTACTGTAGGCAGGAGCCACGGGAGAGAGAAAGCTTGAAAAAAGAGAGAATGGCCATTACATAAACAGATAAAGATGGGGTGAATTATTGGTGGCTTTGCTTTGGTGTTACATAAAGAGATGGGCCCATCTAGCAAAATTAATGACAGAAGTGCTGTTGTGTGTAAAAAAAAAAAAAAAAATCTTACCTTAAAAGACCAAAAAAGACTATTTTTTTACTTTATTATTTGCCCTTCTGTTCCGCCGCTGTCCATATATATTAGTGAAGGTTATACACATAATACGCACAAGTCACACACACCTGTCAAACATGCATACAACTGCTCGCACACCCTTGCACCCTTACAATCCACAGAAGCTGAAAATAGCCTAACATTTGGTTGCAGTGGTGTCACTGCATAGATTGACCTCTGATCCCTTAATTGTTTGTTTATCCCTCCACACAGCATCACTCCGCTGCTTTACAGCCGAGTCCATCCGCTCTTTCTCATTTGCAGCATGTGCTCGCTCTGCCTCTCTCCTTCTCATGCCCCTCTCCCCCCCCCTCTTCCTCCTCCTCACCCCCTCCGCTTATGGATCTGCTTTGTGCAAATGTCATACAACACTCTGTAATATCTATCATTAGAAGGGGGTGACATGAAAGGCTTGTGCTTATTAGTGTGTGTGTTTTTGAGTGTGCAGGCACATCTGCCATAGGCTCATTGACTACAGGAACAAAATTATTTTTTAATGAGGAGCACATTTTGAACTAAATGTCTTTAGTGTTGTTTAGTGTTGTTAATAGGCCTATATTCTACATTTATTGCTAATCCACAAGATCATGCATTAGTTATATATGCACTTAGTTATTTGTCTTTGCAATTACAGGCAGAGTTGGGGAGGTTACTTTTTTAATGTAATAGTTTTCAAATGTCTAGTTACCCTGTTAAAATGTAATGCAATGTAAGTAATGTAACTATTTTAATTACAGTATGAAAGTAATGTAACTTATAGCACTTAATTACTTTTCTAACAAATGTTTTAAACTGGAAAATAAAGCCAAAACATCCTAAAACAAATTTGAACCAGTGTAAATCTAATAACATTGCACAACACTATTTACTGTTAAAATCTAAGCCCTTTGTAATTGTGTTGCGTTATTACATGTGACTAGTTAACTCCCTAACACTGATTACAAGCATTGAACATTATGCGCCAATTGTCTGCATCACTGCATGATTTCTCCTGTGTTATTTCACCACATCTCTACTCTTCTGCCTTTCAGATACTACTACAACAAGAGGATCCTCCATAAGACCAAAGGCAAGCGGTTCACGTACAAGTTCAACTTCAACAAGCTGGTTTTGGTCAACTACCCCTTCATTGACATGGGCTCCACTGGTAAGCCTTGACTGTCTAGCGCTGTGTGTGTGCATGTCTGTGCATGTTCAGATATCTCCTAAGCTCACAATAGGGTAGTATAATTGCATGGGATTATACAGGAGAATATAGTATATTATTTTTCAGTATTCTCATTTTTCTTTTCTTCCCTACCTTGTCTTGACATCTCTAGGAAGCGCTGTCCCTCAGAGTGCCCCCCCTGTCCCCACTGGTGCAGGTACCCACTTCCGTTTCCCCCCTTCCACACCCTCTGAAGTGCTCTCCCCCAACGAGGACCTGCGCAGCCCCGGGGTCGTGTTCAGCTCTGTGGCTCGGCGGATGGCACGGGGCTCTGTCAGCGACTGCAGTGACGGTACCTCAGTCAATTCTGAGATCGAGGAGGGGAACACCGTAGCGGGAGAGGAGAGGGGCGGAGAGAGGGGTGTGAGTGGAGGAGGAGGAGGACCTGGGGGTGGAGGAGGAGGAGGCTACCGGAGCATCATCCATCCACGTCTATCTCATGAATCTCTGTTCCGCATGTATGGAGGACCAGGCAACCCTGCTGGGCATCCAAGCTCGCGTGGCCCCACAGGGCACCGAATCCACCCGGAGCCCTTGTCCCCGTTCCCTGTTTCCCCTCTGCCAGGGCCGGGAGGAGCTGGCCTCTTAGCCCCTCCCTTATCCCCCGCACTCTCTATGACTCCCACGTCTCACCTCCCTTACACTCCCTCGCCCACCCTGTCACCGATGCTGGGCTCCCACTTCTCCTTCAACCCAGAAGACATGAAGCGCTACCTGCAGGCCCACACCCAGTCAGTCTACAACTACGGCCTCAGCCCCAGAGCCTTCCTCCAGTACCCCAACATCGTCATCCCTCAGCCCCACCGGCCCGCCGCAGAAAAGTCCGGCCTGACTGGAGAGAGAGGCATAGCAGAGAGAGCAGACAGAGCTGCGACAGCCGGAGGAGGAGAGCGGGGAGGAGAACGCCACCACCATCCATCACTGGCCCACTCCGCCCACCACCATCCACATCCACCTCACTCTGCCCACCCTCACCCCCATTCCCATCCTATGCATCACGCGCTGCACCTGGGTGAGGAGCCCCCGCACATGTCTCCCTTCAAGTTCAAACTGCAGCCGCCGCCACTGGGCAGGAAGCAGAGGGACGGGCAAAGCCAGGGTAAACTCCGACAGAGCTCCCTTTCCTCAGGCTCAGGATCTGGGTCCATGTCGTCTACATCTGGTCTGGGCTCCTCGCTGTCGTTTGGCAGTGACCTGAGCTCAGCCAGCGGCTCGGGCCTCATCTCTGCCTCCTCCTCAACACAGTCCCTAAACAGTGCAGGACTTCCTAAGATAAAGGTGAACCTAGAAACAGACTAGAATATCTAGAATATCTCCACTGTTTCCCACACATAGACTTTAATTGGGTGGACCGCCCTGGTATATCGCCAAAGTATATTTAGCAAGTAATTTTAATGTATACCTCACGCCAAGAAGGTTGTATAGTGCAGCTTGCTATAATCTAATTTGATACGCAATAGTCTTATAATGAACTGAAAATATTGCGGTGGGCGGTGACCTACTCTTAAGAGAAAAAGCGAGACAGCTTACATCTCTTTCCACACAGCATCTCACCTTTTTCTCTCACTCACTGAGGTGCGGAGGCGAGCCCTGTGTGCGGTCGCTCGGTGTCAAGCCCCCAAGCAGTGACAGGTGTGGAGAGTGAGCTGGTCTGAGGTTACCTGTCAAACTGATCTTAATCATCCGGTTTTCAACTTGATTGGCCGATCAGTTTCAGATGCGCTTCTAGTCCAGTGCATCTTCACCAAATTCCCTAATTCAACTAAACCCCATATAAGAAATTTGATTAGATTTTTGTCTGATCTACTCAAAAATGCGTTTGGTTCGTCCTTGGCCAATGCCCTACCCTTCCATCAGGTTTCATAAAAATCGGTGCAGTAGTTTTGGGTAATCTGGCTGAGAGACAGACACATTGGGCACAGCTAATAAAGGCATACTGCAGTTAATTTTCAGCTGGATTGTATTTGTACATAAAAGCTCTGTCAAGTAACCTGGATCACTTTACTTTTAGATTTGTTTGAGTCAGAGTGATAGAAGTTCCTGTAACCTAATGCAGTTTTGGGGGAAATGCAAAAGTTATTTAATAGTCAGTGTTTCATTATAAACATGCAACTGAATTTTTTTATCAAATAAAAGTTACAAAAATGTTGTCTATGCCATCAATTATAGTTCTTAGAAAGAAAAACAGAATTGGCAGGTCAGCCTTTTAAAAAATTAGAAATCAGAATTGATGTTAATCTATATTTAACATTGCACTGCTTTCCAAATTCAGTACTAATATTGAGTGACGTGAACCATTGCTCAAATCTTGCAAGGGTTCATTCAAGTTCACTCAAGCATGTCTTGATTAAAATATGTGAGGCTAGTTTGTGTTTTTTGCAAGTCTTGACATATTCTGTTGTGATCATCTTTCATTCATTGCCCTTTTTTATCTGCCTTACAGGTGGAACCCATCTCTGACATTGAGTCAGAGGAAGAGGTGGAGGTGACTGACATTAGTGACGAGGATCCAGATGAAAGAGATGAGGACTTTGAGCTCTTCTCCTCTCGCCACTCCAGAGCTCCTGACCACCACCACCACCACCTCACTAATGGCACGGCCGCACCGCCACATCAATCCCATCCCGATGAGGACCTGGACGAAGATGTGTTTAAAGCTCCTGCTCCACCTCCACCTGGCCTGATGCCTTTCTTCACCTCGATGCATACACACTCCAATCGTGGGCTGCCCATCCTCAAGAGCGAACCCATCGAGCCAGGGGAGAGTAACACGCCCCCACCGCCCCAGGCGGGCTCAGCAGGAGCTACTCAGACCAAGTGCATCCCCCTCAAGTTGCGCTTCAAGAGACGCTGGAGTGAAGACCAGCGCATGGAGGCCTCACAGGAAGAGTCAGACGACAAGAAAGTACGACCAGAGGATGAGAGGCAAAGTAATGGACGGATGGAGATGGAGGAAGATGGAACAGGCAGCGGAGATGGAGACAGTCCTCCTCCGTTAGGATACGAGGGCTCTTTAGCCACTCCGTTGGCCACACATCGCAGGGTGAGCGCCGAGTTACATCGTGCCACTGCACAGCTGTCTCTGGAGAACAAAGACTGCTGATGAGAAACACTGCCCAAACACTACTGCCCTAGTAATGCTGGAGGTGGTGCAGGAGTTTGTAAATCTGTAATCCCTCTACCACACTGACAAACTAGGCAAGACTCCTGAAACCTCCAGTGAACTGGGAGAACAGTCCAGCATACATGCATCAAACTAACACCTCAAAGACTGCCAGACTCTTGTTTTGCCAGATCCTCCAACAATCCTCTTTTCTAGGTGAGGGGTTCTTCTGGGAAGAATTGTTGGGGAGGAGAGAGTCGCAGCTATCCCAGGCTAACAAGGCTGAAATCAGAGAGAGGCTCCCGAACTTCTCTCCCACGTGGCCAGTTGTGTTCCAGATATTGTGCCCCAGTATCCCAGCTCCTGCCTTCAGCCCCCAACAGTAGGATCAGCAGTCATTTAACTCTTTCCTCAGGGGACCCGCACTCCCTTAAAGCCCAGCAACAACCTAGGACGACAGCTTCGCACTCTCCCTTATGCTACTTTTCTTAGACAACGGGACTTCAATAAGTGCCTGTATGTAAAACCCACAGCCATGAAGTGAAACAGAAGAACGCAAAGAAGGGAGAGTATGCAGGAGGAGGGCCACTTTCAGTTATCATTGTTTCATTCATTTAGCAGATACTAAATTCATGGGGATAAAAAGGAAAGTGTGTCTCCAAGACTGAAGAGTGGGGCTGTTGGGTGTTGTCTGACTGAACTCTTCAGTCCTGACAGGACTCTGAAACCTGGCCCACTCCACTCAGGGAAGCTTATTGCTGTATGTTTATTGGATTCATGCACACACACAAGCAAAAAAAACAAAAAAACAGCCAACAGTGAATGGATCTTGGGGGACACACAGTGGAAGCGTTGCTTATAGGCACTAAACAGTGTTCACTGTGGCGCAAATCTGTACACACATTCACACCTTGACTCTGGCACACTGTTCTCTCAGAGCTTTTGACTTTTGTACATCCTTCTTTCTGCCTCTCTCCTATCCTGCCTTTCTTTCTCTTGCGGACCACCTGTGGAAAGATCACAATTCCACTCTCAGAAATAATTTGAATCCCCGGGGAGATGTGAGGAGAGAACGGCGGAGAACGAAGAGAGAAAGAGCTGCTGAGGGGACCACGAGGGGAAAGCAGCAGGGGGAGGAAAGGTCTGAGGTTAGGAGATAGGAGTCGCAGTCACTGCTGACTTGTTAACCAGCCTTCTTACCTCCTCTAACATGTAAAATAGTTCCCCTAAAGTCCCGGCGGCACAGAGTCCTAATTCACCAGCTTATGCTCCTCTAACAATCGTAGATAGTGTTCAACTAAACCAGCAAATGTTCATACAAAGACACACACATGCACGACACTGCCTTCGGCTCTTAAACAGGCTCCCTCGCTCTCTCCCTCTTTGAGGAACTTTAGCTCTCCTCGTAGTGGCGTCATCCTCAGGTCCTGAGCGAGTTAACTACACTAAGTGTGAGAGCCTGAGAGAGCAGGGATCATCTAAGACCTCACACACACTGCCTCTCTATGCCTTGTTTTTATAGCATGTACAAAAGTGCAAACTGAGCTCTAATAACACACATACAGACTATATCTTTATATATTTTAAATGAAATTATTAAAAAAAGAAGTGAGATTTTAAAGAACCATAGCATTTTACAGATACGGTTGATTCAGGATTTTTAAGTGGATTATTTTTGAGTGGTAGGAACGTTCACACTCATTGGTAGTACGGTAAGGGCGGCAGGGGGGGGAGGGGGGTCAGGGATGAAGAGTGGTGGGTGGAGGCGCAGGTTTTTGTTGTACATTTGTTTCGTAGATAGAACAGCACAGGCCAGTCTACCAGAGGAAGACCAGCGAGAATAAAAGACAAACATAGGACAATAGACAAGACTGCTAGTGATTCAGACACGCGGTTCCCGATGCTTTTCACCTCATTTGCAGCAGGTTTTCCTTTTAGCACGCAGCGCTCGTTCCTGTCTGTACAGTCTAGCTCAGCACAGTGGGGTCCCCCCCCCGCTCCAAGCCTCGTTTGTGTGGGTGAGCTCAGAATTAATCGCGAATTCTGTCCTTTCCGTTTAGTCCAGGTGACATGTGCCAGATATGACACGTGACATCTTCACTTTTTCCTACAAGCATGAAACTTGCATTGGTTTGAGACCCTGAACATTTTCAGCAACGGAGCCATGGGCCAAAAACACTGTGTAACCAAATATAGTATTTTGCTTCATATTTCCTGAACCAAACGCGATAACACAGAATAAGTAATGTCTTCCCCGATGTTTTGATGCTCAAGGATTACAATGACCCCATAAACTGTTCAGGTAAATAATTAATGGTGAGTTCAGTGACGTGAGAAGGAAATCGATGTGGAGGAGACTGTGAAGGAGGCAGTGAAGAATAGGTTCAACAACAAAACTATCATGTTTCTGAAATAAATGTTTTAACTACATCTCTGTGTTTGGCAGATTCTTTTTTAAGTTACTCATATTCAATATTGTTCCACACTTTAAAGTCACTGCATTGTCAGGGTTACTAAACAAAAGGATTCAGATCCACAATGTGAATACAACAGATATGATATTATAGAATCAAGTGTAGGTTCTCAGATACTGTGATTCCCTCCTCACCATTATTCACCTGAGCAGTTTATGATGTTGTGTATGAAAAAAAACTCAACAATAAACAGGAGAGGAAACAAACGAGAGCCTGTTAACTCCAGCTGAATGCATTTATTCGTCTCACATATTTTCAATAGCACATGCATAACATGAAGTTGTGACTTTGTCAAACTTATCTTTTCAAAATGGCTGATTTACTTAATGAAGATGGTCAAGAGCATTCATTTATTCTCACTATCTATAGATAAGGTATTGTGGTAGTGTGGAAGTTTGTGAAACACTTATGTTGGTATCATTAGCCATGAAGTGTCACGTGAATTTGAAGCAAACTTTTGTAAAGAGCAAAAGCGTATGTGCGTTTTTTTGTACTGCGATACTTCAAAATACATTCATGGAAACGGTATCAAAACACAGGGTAGACGTCACCTATTCTGTGTTCTGTGTTTGAATCGCGATATGATGTAAAACACAGAATTTGGCTTATGGTGGAAAGTAAAACAGCTGCCATGGCTGGCACAAGGTGTTTGTGCGCCTTTCTTAAAATGAAGAATAATGTTCCTGAGCTGTACAAGCGTACCAACGAAAAGTGACCATAATTTTCCACACATCACCTGGACTAAGTTAGCACAATGCTCCAAAGTTCACAGCAGCCTTAGACTGGAGCAACATGAGAGAGGGGATGAAAAGGTTAATGATTTTACTGTAAGAGAGCCGGGTTAACTCCGACATGTCCCGAAACGCCCTCTCCTCAAACTATGCACACACACTGAAAAGATTCCTCAAAAACATACACATGATTATGTTACAGATTACGTTTGAACCTCCTTGAGCGTTTCGTCTCTGCGGCCTGGCTTCTGATTGGTGTCGACCGGCGTCCTGACCATGCCTGGCCAGAGGCAACGCTGATCTATAGCAGGACTGTGAGACTGACAGCCTCCAGGCGTTTCTGTGTAGCTAAGCGGACTGAATTTCCTCATCAGACCCCTGTGGTCTGGACTGGAGCATGTCACAACATGCGCACACACACACACACACTCTCATCCTCACCCCACCAAGTCCTGTGTCTGTATTTGAACTGACAGCTGCCTTATAACTACTTTTCATATCTCAGCAACAGATGAGGCATGAGTCGACCTGCTCTGCACTCTTTCTTTTACTCCCATACTCTCTCTTTCCGTTTCTTTTGCCCTTCCTCTGCTAAACCGACGCCTGATCCGACTCGGCCAGGATTTCACAGAGACTGATCACAGACTCTCTCATCCCGTCTTCAGGCCTCTGCAGCCGACAAACAGCACCAAGAATACATTTCTCTATCAGACTTATTAAGAATAAACGTTTCTCAGTTTATTTTTTTCTGATGTCAATATTGCTATGGATTATTGTTATTATTGTTCTCATTGGGTTATTTACCTCTCCACCTGGCATTATTATTCCACGGCTCTGTTAGCTGTTGCTTTTTATGTTGTGGACATCACGTCGGATGATCTTGAACCCCCACCCCCACCCCAAAAACAAACTCCATTCCCTCTTTCAAACCTTCAAGACACCGAACC
>JAPQRN010022226.1:1833-23815 GCA_037367275.1 Coranthus polyacanthus | reverse complement strand
CAGCTGAACTTTATTTGGGGTTAATCAGAGGCACTTTAAATGGTGACAGGTGTGTGCTGACTCCAATTTAACATGAGATTGAATGTTGAATTGGATGTTGAATTGGTTAAATCCGAACACAGCCACATCCCCAGTTATAAGAGGGCGTGCACACTTGTGCAACCTCATTATCTCGGTTGTTTATTTTTACTTCACCTTCCTGAAAGATTTCAGTTCATTTTTGTACAGGTTAAAGATCACATTAAAGGTGGAAGAAGTTGTGAAAGTATTTATCTTGGTGTTATTTTTTCACATCACAAAAACCTGACGTTTGTACAGGGGTGTGTAGACTTTTTATATCCACTGTATACATTTTAAAATCCGGGCACTAGATCGTTTTCATGCTCATTAATGATCTGTGGTTGTTAACCTGAAAGTTGCACTTTAAATTTAAATATTTTCTGTGTAGTTTATTTCCTCCTATGTGACGGTAAACTGATTTTTGGATTGTGGACCAAACAATACATTAGCATCATAACATCATCTTCTGGGGTCTGGAAATGCATGGGCACCATTTTCTGGCATTTTATAGAGCAAACAATTTAAGTGAGTAAATTAATTGACATATCAATCAGCAATGAAAATAACAGTTGCAGCCAGAGTATTTACACTGCGTTTTTCTTAGTGAGGACATTCCAGGTTTAATCCTTTATTTTATTTCAGTCATGGTCCATCATAATCAAACCTGCAAAAGTAAATGAGCAGTCTTCCTCTGTCAGTATAAAGATTAGAAGAAGACAAAGTGTAGACTGATGGAGACTGACAGTGCAGAAACCTCCATTCTACACACACACACACACACACACAGAACAATGCAGTGGGTGCAGATATGCACCTATCACACACACACAGAGACACCTTCTTTTGTAGCTGTGGCCTGGCTGCTGGTGTGTACACATCTCCAGGCTGTGAGAGTAATCCGATAGTGTTTGTGAGCCACGGCTTTCCCAGTCCCCAGATGTGCTTCATGGGACTATCAGTGGGGGAAATCCAGGGTCCGCATGGAGCCGGGCTGCTCAGGGACTCTGGGGCCGAGGGGCCAAGCTCATGTAATATGCATTGATGTAGCTTTCTTTATCTCTCATTGGATTTGTAATGCGGTTGCTGCTCCCTTGGGGATTGTATCTGTAATTTGACTCAACATGCTTTCTCTTGATGTGTGTGTATAGCATACGCACTTGCACTTGCGCATGTCTGTATTATTCATCTCCTCTGTCTTCCTGTTGTGTTGACACCGGTGCCTTTGAAGTCTCTTCTATGTGTTGATGCAGGTGCATCACCAGGCTTTTGTCATTCTAATTAGCGACAAGCTCTCATGAGTTAGGTAGGCGGGTACAAGTAGCACAGCGCACAATACAAAGCAACAATGTATAGGACAGTGGATTATGTGTGTGGTGCAGTGGGAGCAGAGCTGCAACCCCTGGGCAGTGCAGCTGGTGACAGCTTGTCAAAGAAACAAATCACCACTGTTGGACTCCGCTGCCTATTTCAGTCAGATGAACTCATACATATGGCTCTTTGTCAGTAATTAGCACAGCACAGCAGGAATCAAAGACAATGGGATCTGAAACTTTAATGTTCTTACTAACTTTTATTTTAAAAGTTAGAGTGATGGATAATATTATTACAATAACTTTCCATTAGATTAGAGGGCTAGTGGATGGACCCTCTGTCTCTTAAGTCGGGATTAGATACTTTTGACTTTGGTATTGATGGTCACCTTATACCAGATCAGGCTACTGAGAATACTTGTATGATAAGATGTGTCACATAGGGGGACTTGGCTGAGAGAATTAACAGACTACATGACTTTCATCACCTACACCACAGTTGAACTTCTGAGATAATTTTAAATGTCTTCTCTTCAGAAAAGTCTAAAAATCGAATGCATTTTTGGGTCACACAAAGGGAAAAAATGGGTTGTTAATCCTTCAGAAGGAACTGGAGGTAATAATAACAAAAAAGTAAAAAGCAATATTTATAGTAATGTTGTAATGATGACGGTCTTAGTCTCATCTTGGAATCAGCCATATTTTAATCAGATTTGTCTCAGTGTCAAACAAGACTGCAGTTTATTTCAAGATTGTTAAAGATCACAATTGCAGGGACATCACAACATTTCCTGTAAATCACAGTAACTGTCTTATTTGTTAACTTTATTAATGTGATTTGATGACGTAACATAATAATAACACATAAGAACACAATTTCTTTCAGGTGGAAAAAGAGTATTAGGTGAGATTAATTTAAGCAGGTAATCATTTCTTTACTCCCCCATTTCATTGTTCCTTCTTCTAAAGGTAGCAGTGTGTAGCATATTTTGCCACTCAGCCCTGAGGGGTATGTGTTCTGGAAAGAAAGTGATGTCAATGCATATCCCCTATTGCTCTGAAAAATATCACTTAAAATATCATCTTATTAACAGAGCAATAATTTACAACAGAAGCCTCAGTACAGGGCCCAAAACTAACCCTAGCAGTTGTCAGTGGTATCACACTGGATACTTTGACGTCAATTTCAAGATGATGTTGTTGCCCATTATTTCCACTGCATAGTAAATTTCAGGTTCTAGGAACATAGTTGCCCAGATACCCCCTTTCTCTCCAGAAATACAAGTGAGGTCAATTTGTCCTCGTCTTCTCTGGTGTCTTCTCCCAGTTGGACTTGTTTGCATCACCTCCATGCACTGGCTGCCAAAAGACATTCTTATCAGATGCCTCAACAACCTCACCTGGATCCTTTCACATACAGCTGCTTTGTGTCTACTGCGAGTTTCTCACTCTGCCACTGAGCGGGAGCCCATATGTCCTTTAAAGGAGACTTGTTATGTGCTTATGTATTTGTGATCCTTTTGGTCACTATCCTCCACCATCCAATGCTGGATCAGAAATCGACTGGTAAACTCAGAGCTTTATGTTATGATTTAGTAACAAATGTCTGAAATACTCAGCTGTAACCAGTGATGACCTTTTCCAAGCTGCCTCACACTCAGCTGCAGGGCATGTTGGCGGTCACCTATCTACATCCTCTTCTCTCCATGGGCTGCACCTTGAGGTTCTGTCAAAGTAACAAATATATGATGATAAGAATAAGCAACAGTACAACCAGAACAGAACTGGAAAATGGGACATTGTAGTTCATGGTTCACACCTTTGCACCACCACAACACTTCTACTGGATCCCTTCGGGTTAAATATGCTTTAAGCACACTAGTTTGTACAAAGAGTACAAAGAAAAAGGTTAAAAAGTGTTCTAAATGGCTAAACATCTTAACAGATTAGAGAACCACTAATGTTGTTTCACCAAACTGTTCATTCGTGTTATTTGTTCTGCTCATGATAAAGCACAATTAGATCAGAAATTGTATGTAGCATAGTCGTAGAAATCAGTCTGTGTAACTCAGCTAAATCTTTGCCTTTCAATAGTCCTGACATAATACTTAAAACAAGCTGTTGGTGCATTCTCTAGAATCAACGTAAAGAATAATTCCTACTGTTCTTTTCGGTAATATGAACAATAGCTGTGTTTTCGTAGCATATTTTTATGTGCATTTTGAAAGTATCACATTAAATAAGATTGATAGATATGAAAAAAGGCTTTTGTACTCGAGGTGATTGATTCTGACGTAGCAATAACTCACATGAATGATCAGCTGATTGTACTGCTTTGTGTCTTCCCACACATTTCCATAAAGTGCTGAAACATAGTACTACCTATGGACTGATGAGGAAACCAAATTATTCCTCTGTCATCCATTCTACTCTGTTTATTACAGGCATGTGTAATGTTGGACTTTTCTGTGTGGAGTTTGCATGTTCCCTGTGCGGGTTCTCTCCAGGTACTCTGGCTTCCTCCCACAGTCCACAGACCATTATGTACCATAATAGGTCAATTGGGCGTACCTGTGAATGTCAGTGTGAGTGGATGTCTGTGTCTGTATGCCCTGTGATAAACTGATGACGTGTCCAGGGTGAACCCCGCTTTTGTCCAATGTCAGCTGGGATTGACTCCAGCCCCTTTCACAACCCCACTGAGGATTAAGCAGTTATGAAAAATGAATAAATGTGTAATGTAATATAAAGCAGCACCTTCTGACCATAATACCAACCTAGTTTATTATCTCCAAACCAGTTAATGGAAACTCACCTAATTTGCTTTTCTTTTTTCTTCTTTCAAAGCATCAAATTTGCTTAACAATTCAAGACAGAGCTATACTTCCCCTTTTTTCTTTTTGCATGTGCTATATGAGATTTCTGGTGGTTTGTCATCCATTATTACACACAAAGACCTAAATTCAGACAATCTTTCAATATAAAATCCATCTTGCCTGTATTTTTGTCATCCTTTTCACACAAGTACAGGGGAAGTAGATAGTAGATAGACAGTAGATACTGCTGACCTATGTTTACACCTCAGAGGATCTGATATTGCTGTGTAAAGAGAGCTTGATTGTCAGTTTTCTTAAAGTCATTAAAGTGACCAGAAGCCTTTAGTTCCATAAAAAAAGTGTGCGTTTCAATAATTTGTCCTTTGACACACTCCAAACTAACATCCACCACATCAAATGTAACCCTACACCTAACAACTGAGGTTAGGCTTACGTTTGAGCCATGCTTGAACTAATGTATTTAGATTGCATTTTAGACACACGTTCAACACAGGAAATAGATGTTCCCTTTCAAATGAAGTCTAATACATGGGTTTTGACCTGGCACTTCTTCTGATATAACCATAACCCTGTGAAAATTCCATGAAAAGGTTGGATTTTAAAAGGTTAAAATGGCTTCAAGCAAAGCACTTAATCCATGACTGTGGCTGCATTTTATGACTGTGGTTTAAATACAAATGTTTACATAAACACATGTGAAGTATTTTGTGGCTTTGAAAAAGGCATGAAACCCAGTGAGTCTGGAAAAAAAGGTTAAAAAACTGAGCTAAATGTTTTTCCTTCTCTCCTCCACGTGGTAACTGTGTGGTGTTTGATGGCAGATGTGTCAGCTGACAGCAGGTCTTCTGTGCCGCTGGTGTGTATTTTCTTGTCTGCACTGTGACACGGGTCAAGCAGCAATTGCGAAGGGTCAGTTCAGCCAGGCAGGGGAAAACAGTCTGCTTTATTGACAAAGAGTCTGGCTGATTGGTCCTCAGGGAGAGAAGCTGTTACTGTGGCAATCAAGATAGCATGGCTGGGCGAGCGTTATATTGGTGAGTCTCCTGGGATCCAGAAACGCAGAGAATACTTGAGTGGCTCTGAGAGGACTAGCAGTTTGTAAATGTGCATTCTTTGCCCTTGTGTCATCTCTGTCAGTCTGACTTTACAATGCAAAGTGCACCTACAGCGGGTGAACACTCCCACAGGTCTAGTGCAAACCCACCCCTATCTTTCAGAAATTATGTTCATGTGTAAGTAAATAGAAAGATAGAAACGTGATTTTGCTCTTTTTCCAATGGGTCTCCATGCTGGGTGAAGCATTTTCTCTGCCATTATAACACTTACCTGAGTGTTTTTTTCACACCACCTTAATCGGATGAAAAGAGAATAAACTGTGCTGACAGTTCTGTTTTTTTTCTTTTAATATTGTAATGAGGTATTAAAATTACTATTTCAATTAAACAAATTATAGACATGGCACATCGCAATCTTTACAATTTACTAGATAAATCCAATATTGCTACTCCACCCGCTGCATCCACCCCAACCTGATCCTATGTAGACTTTGTTGTCTTATAATCACATCACCATTGCTCCTTTGGAAATGATGCCACACAACCACTAGATTTTGATGAGCAACAAAACGTAACTTGGCCTTGTTTTTTTAAGCATCTTTAGTTTCAGTAAAGATTAGTTATGAAACAGTCCTTCATTAACTGTGCACTGTTGTAGTGATGATACGCCTTCTAATAGATACCAGCAGTACCTGACATAACACACCTTCATCCATCAGAGCACTCATGTTACTGTGAATGTTGCTCAGTCTGGCTCAAGTAAAATGGAAAACTCACAAAAGCAAAATTAAGATTGATGTGGTGTTGAAATCAATGCAGGTGTAACAAATTATTAGCACTAATTAATTTAAAGTCTATTATCAAAGCTGAGAAAATAATGATGGATCATGCTTTTACAGGAAAGGGCAGTACTGGTTAGCTGAACACTATCTCTCTCCTATCTCTTCTTTAATTATATTTTTTCTCTTCAAAGTAGACTGGCTGTTGTGACGCAGATGACACAATTGTCAGAGCTACAAAGCTGATATTGCTGGAGATACAGCGCTGTAAAAATCTCCCCAGCACTACTGTCAGCCCAGTAATGGACATCAGCCATCACTCTACAACAGGGCCTCATAACACAAGCTGGTTTTTGCCACTGATAGGCCCATTACATCTCAATGCATCTGTCATTTTACAGCCGGGCTTGACGTCTCCCTGCCTGCTCACACAATAGCAGTGAGGAACAAAGCAGGACTTTCTGGTTAAGCATTAGGCTGTCAAGAAATAGTCACTTTACCCCTGTCATGTCTCATTTCATTAAAATAACACTTACTGGGGTCATGTTTTTCCACTGACGCCATGCTCTGGTTTAAGGTGATGAGAAAAAGCTCACTGGGAGCTTGCTCTCTCACATGAAAACTGAGAACATAAAAGAAACAAGCCTTAAAGGTTGATTTTTTTAGGTTTGCAGCAGTTTTATAAAAGCAACATATCAGATAATTGTCAACAATATGTGACTGATCCAAAAAAAAGGAGCGCTTCCTGGACTCAAAAAAGTGTTTTTTAGAGGTGCTCTTTGGACTGGGACATATATGAGAAAAGAACAAAGAACTCCAAGGCACTCTCTTTTCAAGCTATTTAAATGCCTTTATTGTCATGGCATGGTCAAAAGATGGCATGGTCCACTTATATGTGGCTGATGTTTTGTACTGAGAAAATGCTAACAGTGGCCACTTAACTTCATGAAGTGAGATTCGTTTACAGTCATGTACAGTCTAGCCTGTAATTTTCTTATCCTAAATTCATACAAAAGTGGTTATTGTATTTAGCCTTACAAAACTCTGAAATGTGCTGTGTTACCCAGCAGCTCTGCAGACACAGTTGGTATACATGAGGAGACGCTTGATATCATCTGGCACATTTACATCATCAGCCCAGTAAATCCTGTGTACTTCCAGCTTACATGAGCAACTGCCAATTACATGGCAACCTTTGGAACTAACAAATGAAGCTAATGTGGAAGTGCAAAAACCGGCAGTTCCTTAAATGTCCTCTTGGCTCCAAAAACACACAATCCTCAGAGACCCCAATGTTAAAATGTCTAACAGAAATAAACATGTTTGCAGCAAGATATAAAAGACTGTTTCGGTCTCTAGAGCTAATTTTCCTGTTCACGAAACTGCTAATTTTTTAAATAACTCACCTACTTAAATTATATTAAGGCTTAAACCAAGCAGCAAGGAACTCTGCTCCAAAATGAAGCCAACGTGGAAGCAACTTAAAGTTGTAATACTTTAAATTGCTTGTTCAATGTATTACATTGAACTTCTATCTAAAAATACTAAATCAGTCATTTTTTTTTCAGGACTCTGTTAATCAGATCTCAGGGCTAATAGAAAGCTTTGATGTCTAGCGTGTTGGGCTTTGATTGACAGGTCAGAATGATGGCTCGATCGCCTATCAAGTTGGACCGTCGAAGTTTCGGTTCATTTAATAAAACTCATTTTATTAAATGCTCCACTGTAGTTGTGGTTAATAGGTTCCACTAACAAGACTGTTAAATTATTTTGCTAAGCAATGTTTGATGAAGTTTAACATTTCACTGAGTCAGTAAGCTAGCGCTTAGCATTAGCTCACCTCTGACCCTTTGGACTCCTGTAGTTTCGCTCCTTTGTCCAAATATGGTCACGTCCGGCTCCAAAAACCCAATATGGTGACGGCCAAATTGCAAACTACTACACGGTTCCTCTGTCCACTAATATATACAGTCTATGGCTTAAATGTATGATTCTTCGTACTGGATTATATAGTGCTAGCCCTCTGATTAGGCCAGCTATCTCTAATTAAAATGTCTATGTAATGCCTATGTTAACATTATTAACATTAACTTTATTAGTAGCTGAAATTACTTGGTGGTGGTGTTAGTCAGTATGCCGTTTTCAGTAAGTTAGCATTAGCTTGGTGAGTTTCACCCCTTGCTCATGCCCAGCTCCACTATCTCGTCTAAATATGGTAATTTCTGTTTAAAAAAAAAAACAAGAGTGATGGTCAAAATACCAAACCTCATTTTAGTAAAAAAGTTTTTGCAATACAACAAGAACAAAATAAATAGAAACAAACAAAAAATAATTTCATAACAATTTACGTTGTCAGTAAATTGGAGCATCTATATATGTGTGCGAATTTAGCTTATGTTTTGATTACGTTATCAAACTGAATGGTAGTCATGCTGAGCAGGTCATTTCCCCCGGTCTGCTGCAGAGGAAATATTTCATCACGAAATGATTTCAAAAAACACAATGCGTTTCAGGAGTTCCCTACACTCTGTACATTCCTCCTCATTAATATATGTGAAGCATTAGTGGTAGTGGAAACACAAATCAACCAACAGCGACAGCTTTGATGACACTCAGCTTAATTGATTCCTTGTGAAAAAAAATATACAATCACTTAGAGTTGATTGAGGGAAAAGAAGAAAACAGTTTCATCAAATGTCTGATGGATGATGATTATTTAGGGCCATCTGAGTCAAACCAATAAAAATAACAGAGCGTATCATTGTCATTTCATTACAGGCGCTCTGATTCAAAGGTAATATGTATTATTGATGGTTATTTTAAAGTGGCCTGCCAAACATACACACAAAGACAGGCCCGCAGCTTCTCCAAGCTGCTTTGGCTTGTCATTCGGCTGGGCTGGCTTCGTGATGTGGCTTGGCTTGGGACATTAATCATTGACGACTCCAGACTGTATGGCTCCGATTGTCTGACTGTGTGTGTGTGTGTTGAAGCAGCAGCAGAGGCTGTGTCCTGTATTGTCTCAGGGGAAATCTGAGCATTCATAGCCCTACCTTCTTTCTATCATGGTAACCTCCCTACACACACACACACAGGTTATGTGATGGTGATAGCCATCTGTGCTCTGGATATCAGGTTTATGGGGTTGCACTTGTGTTTATTATCTTCATCATGTTGTGCTCATAACCAGCTTGTGATCAGCCATAAACACTATTTTATTTGATTGCAGCAAATAGTAGAGGAATATTCCAACATTTTACACAACACGTGTTTACTATCAACATCTTATGTTTCCTGTGTTTCCAGTCTACAAAAGAGTATCAGGGCCAATTTCTTTACAGAAACAAAGAATGGGGTAATATTTTGTGGGAAAAAAATCTGAATTTTTTAAGTCATCATTTATGAGGAAAAAAAACAGATTCATAAGATAAAAATGTGCATATTATATGTGGCACTTGTTGCCTTTTAAACAATGTTGTTCAGTATTTCCAGGGTAAACAGCCTGGAGCGTCTGTATATGAATATGTATATGCACCAACAATAAATGTGTATGGAGTTATGTGTCAGTGACTATGTGCCTTTGTGTATGCATGTATCTTTGGGGCTGGGCAATCAGGCCAAAAGATCATATGATCATTATGTTTCAAAATACTTTTTGATTTTTTTGTTTTTGCTGTTGCTTTTGCTGTTACATTGGAGGGCAAAAAGTTTCAATCTGACAGCACCAACATTTATTTATTTGATGATATGATCTACCCCTCAGGGACTGGACAAATTGAGGTCCATCTAGGATTGTGAGATCACCCAGACCTGATGTGCATGTATATATAAGTCTGTGTTCATGCATGTGTCCTCAAAAAGGATCAACACCTTGCCATGGTTGGGAGGCTTGTGTGTCTCAGTGATACTGAGAGCTATGCCGGCGGGAGCTTCGTCTCTTAGCAGGGTCACCCATTCCGGATAGGTCAAAGATTAGAGGTCTGACAAAGCACAATCCACTGGTCCTCCAGGTTGGGGGTTAAACACAGGGTTAACAACCCAGTTCTGTAAAAAAAAAAATACAACACTACTGTCTATGATGGACTTACATAGATATCCATAAACAAATGAATGACAACAGTGAAAACCAAAAAGAAGCTGCTGACAGAAAGCTGGAAGTCCTGTACACCAAATGCAAGGCCAGGATAGGATGCTGGAATGTGCAAACCATGTCAGTACGGATTACTCAATACTCAATGTCAATACAAAATCTCCACGGAAAGAATAACTTATTTCAGCAATTGGATCCCTAAAAAACATCAAAGCTCCTGGTCAGGACAACCTCAATGCAGAGCTATTCAAGGCTGAGCCAGAACTTGCAGTTCAAGTGTTACAACCCTCATTACATCTGTATGGCCAGAAAAGAAGGCACCTGAGGAATGGACAATGGGTATCATCATTAAGATCCAAAAGAAGGGTAAACAACTGTGACAACTGGAGTGGAACTAATCTTTTATAAATTTGTTTTAAAATACTTGTAAAGATTATCAAACAGCCAAGATGCAGTAGATGGGGAGCTTAGAAATGAACAAGCAGGATTTAGAAAAGGAAGAGTTTGCATTGACCAGATATTTGTGCTCTGCAGTATCATTGAACAACCTGTAGAGTGGCAGAGGTAACTATACAATTTAGTAGATTTTGAAAAGGCGTTTGACAGCATTGATAGAGATAGTTTCTGGTGAATACTGCAAAAGATTGTTGAACAGTAGTCATAGTTTTGAGGTAAAAACAGGAGTGAGGCAAGGATGTGTAATGTCAGCACTATTGTTTAATATGGGCATAGACTGGGTGATGTGAAGAATAACTGAGGACCAACCAAGGGGCATAAGATGGACCCTGGTCTCGACTTTGAAGATGACCTAGCACTGCACCATCAACAAATAGGCCTCAAGAGGAATTGATGATGCAGGTGTTCCATACATCATATTTATGTCTATTTAAAATAACAGCTCCGAGGATGAGACGTCTCATTTTGTTAAACGCTTGTCTCCTCGCCTCAACTCCTCCGAGGAGCTACAACTTGAGAAATGAGAAGAGGGGTCTCTCACCTGTGTCTTCTTATCCCTTCTCTGACTTTCCTTCCCTCACTACTCCTCCTTTTACCTGCAGTTTCCCTCCTTTTTGCCCTGTCTCCACCCACACTCACCTGTCCACTATCAGCAATAGCATAGTCTATAGGTGCGTCCGAATAGTCCTTTTTGCTTAGGAAGGTTCCTAACTGAGTAAAATGACTCAGAAGTATCTGAGTGTCAGCCATGATGAGAGCGAATTCTGTAAAAGCAAAGGCAAGGAGCTTCAATGCTTCCTTTAGTGTCTCCTTTAGCATAGGATACACTGGACCATCCTTTACCAAAGGACAGAATGCCATTCTACAGTTCACTGTGGCACCAATATCGGCAACCTGACTGTTCACGAAAACAAATGATCATCATGACGGATAGGATGCGCATTTTCATCTTATGCCACAACTTGTTAATATGCTGATATGTTTTGAACTTTAAACAATAGGTGAACATGAGCATGACTGCTAGTGTAAAATGTGAAGTTAATATTGTAGCAGAACCTGTGTTTAGTTACAGATACAGATACATAGTTTGCATTAGTTCTGCCTTGCTCATCTTATCAAACACACAGATTCCTAAATAAAACTGTAAACAGTGAACTGTAAACTGGATCTTCAGGAGGAAGACAAATACTACCAAATCATACTGAGAATAAGTATATTGATGGGTTAAAACCTCAAAAATGTAGGCAGATGTTAAACTTAAGAAAGATCATTCAATGATACTAATTGTGGATTTATATTAACAAATATCAGTGCACAGGGCTGAGGCTGAGTGACTGGTGCATATATTCCTTTACCTGCCAGGGGACTGCAGATGAAAATTAGCCTCAGCTAACTCTGGTACAATGCATCAAATGGCAACATTTATATTTAATATTGTACATGGTCCCAAAATAAAATAAAAATAAAATTTATTTCTACTACAAGCAGAATCCTTTTTTTTCACCAGGTTGTCATTGTTTATAGCCTGCATTAAACAAAGCACATAGAGCAAAGTATCCAAGATACGCTTTTTGTAGTCCATCTTCAGATTGTTGTAGTTTCACCATGGCTGACCCATGTAATGTCCGTCTAAAGTAAGAGCGGTCAGATTGTCTCAGCACCGAAGTCCTTTTGAATTCTACTTTTCATCTTTCCTTAACTCTATGGCGATTTCAATTGAAGCCAAGGAAAAGTGGATAGGAAAAGTAGATAGTAGGTCATTTTTTTGACTTTTCGGATCTCACACTCTCACACTCATCTCGTCAGCATCAAATCCATGTTCCTGCTCTGGCTGCTTTCCTGTAACCCTGCCTGATCCCCTCACATCTTCACCTGTGTGTCCTTTAAGGTTTTTTTTTTTATCTCTGCTGGCTTTGGACACCCTGAGTTGCCATTTATGTAAGTTTAGTTTTTTTTATTAAATTCCCCTGTTTTTTGTCTCTGCATCTGGGTCCTTCCTTTTTCCACACCGTGACAGCATTTCCCAAAATGCTTAAGTATTCCTAGAGCAGAAGTAAGTACAGAATCATTTCTTTAGTTGCTTCTGAGGGTTTTCTTTCCCTGACATTATTGGGTAAAACAAAACAATTCTCATATATAAAGCTAGTTGAAATCAAAAGTCAGATAGCTGACGGGTATATATTCTGGTTGTTTTAGTAGAAAAGCTCATATTTCTTTAAAGGGCTTTAAGAGGCAACGTCAAATGATGAATTCATCTGAAAAAAGAAGAGAAAAAAACACTTGCACTTTGTTTTTGACTTCTATGACTTCTGCAACTTATTGCTTTTTGATGGTTTTTGCTTTGTATGGAGGATGGAAAAGAGCAGAGAGCGCCCATAAAAGAGACAGAGGCAGAGAACAGAGGAAGAGTCTTCTGTTTGAGCAGATACATGCGTCTTCATCCATCCGGTTTGATCTGCATTTTCAATTTGCATTCAAAATGTAACTGGAAATTTAAAAGTCTACATATTGCAAACATTTCCTTGTGCTTGGCTTAAGTGGATTTTATTCAGATATTATTAAAATTTTATTTTTAAGATTTTTAAGAAACTATATTGCTTCATCTTTCAGTTGCTATCCTTCCAGATAAACATAATAGCCAAATTTATAACTAGTCTGCCACTTATTACATCAATAAATGGGGTTAGCCCACAAAATTAGTAGTTCATTTGAAAAAGGTGCCCTGGGATGGATTCAAATTCCTGGCCTGAATGACCATCCATCTCATGATGGTAGTGCTGTAAGTTTCATGTTAGCATGTTGAGGAGGCTCGCTGCAGTGTAATATACACAGCCTATGCGTTACCTGCAAAGGCTCTGTAAATTTGTGGACAGAGGAACTGTGACATGACCCATTGGTTTCTGAACTGCCATTTTGAAGCCAGTAGTTTGCGATTTGGTTGTCGTCATGTTGGCTTTTTGGAGCTGGATGTGACCATATTTGGACAAAAGGGGTGGCACTGTGGTAACGTGAGGGCTCAAAGGTGAGCTAATACTAAGCACTAGCTTACTGACTCAGTAAAACAGTAAAATTCATCAAATATTGCATAACCACAACTGCTGTTGAGCTGTCTGTCAGGAAAAAAATGCATTTTATTAAATAAAACTCTGTCTGACTCGGTAGGCAGGCAAGCCATCATACTGACCTGTCAATCAAAGCCCAACATGGAGGACATCAAAGCTTTCTGTTAGCCCTGAGATCTGATTAACGGAGGAAACATTTAAAGATGGACCATCAGATCAATCATTAGAGGGTCCAAATAGAACAAATGAGACTGGAGTGAGTCTTGGAAAAAAAACTATTAACTTAGTATTTTTAGAGAGAATTTCAATGTAAGTCTATGGGAAGCAGGGCTTTTGGAGCCAACATCAAGTGTCCATCAGCGGTATTACACTTTGACACACTAAAGTATTGGCTTCATTTTCAAGTCCTTGTCCCTTGATTATAACTTATATGTTATGATAAAGTTATATTATACAATAGTTGAGTTTTCTGCACATTTATTTGTGCTTACATGAAGTTTGCTTTGGAGTCTGTTTTGTTTGTTAAAGGTAGCCAACTCTTTCTAGGCCAATGGGATCTAGTGTTGTGCAGTTAGCTTGGAAGCACTATTCATAGAAATCACTATACAATCTGTTACCATGGATGTAGTGAGTTAGCTAATGTCAACAAACCATCAGCTTCCTGCACAACATAGAAATAGGAATTAAATAGGCAACTAATACTGCTCCTCCTCCAGAGGAGACTGTATCATTCCTAGAGGAAGAAGTGCTTTTAACCAGTCAGCCTTTTTGACAACAGCATCCAAAGAATGGAATGTATTACCAGTCCACTTAAGAGAAATAAACATGTGCAGTTCTTTCACTGGTCAGTTGAAGCTGTGGTTCATAAACAACCAAATATGTGAACAGTAACCATATCTGTCCCTACCTGTTGCTGCCCTGCTGTAGTGTAGTTTTATTTATTTATTAAGAACTGGAATTGTTATGTGGATTGGTCCAGTTACACTGTATTGTATTTTATTGTAGTTTTTCAGTTGTTTTATTCATTTATTTTACATGCAATATTTTCTTTCTTTTGTAGATTGTTTCTGTTTGTAGTCTGCCTTTTAACATTAGGCCAGGCACAAAATTAGCCCAGTTGGCTTATTATGGCTCATTTACAGCTTTTTATGTTTATATTGATTAATGAGCGCTGTCCATGTCAAATAAAGCAATCAATGAAATGAAATTTAATAAAATTGCAAAATATCAAACATGTAATAACAGGTTAACACAAAAATATTTATGTTGTAATGTAACTGCTAGCAGCTAGGAAGCCATTACCCTACACAATTATGCAAAACATTACCATTGGCAGTCGTAGTAGGGTTTCATTTGTGTTTGAATCTGCAAATATGGGACTCAATTGTTTGTTCTGACTGAGCAGTTTATTTAAGTGTAGTTCATAAAAAAGATGAAAAAAGGATACTGCAGTGTATCCAATGAATGCACAACAGTTAGTGCTTTGAATCTATTCATCCTTTTCATGTCAGGCAGCAGCGACAGCTCAGCAACCTCTCAGCAGGGGAACGGCACTCTGAATGCGACTATATGTGGTTGGAAGTATTTTCCTCAGCTGAAACGTCATTATTCTTGTATCGATTGGTGCAATAGCACTTCACATTATGAGAGCCACCTGTGTGTTTCTGAAAATATATAAATCCTGCCTGTGAATATGAGTGCTTTGCCCTGAGGAAGCTGTTTGCCCTGCCTAAACACCGACAATACCTCTAAGCTTTTATGCTGCCACAATAAATACCTCAATGGCTTTTTAATTGACAATTTACTTGGCTTCTTTCCTCACATTTTACTCCCTTGATGCAATAAACGAGATGTAAGAAGTGATACTGTGGAGCTGTTAAATCATCTAGGGGTGGTATTCTGTGGGGCCATCTGATTCTAGTTTTTCAAAGCATCTATTCTTTGTAGACACTTCATTTCGTTCAATTCATCAAAAGATGAGTATATTTTGACAATTGTAAAAAGTCCAGGAATACACCTGTCGCTAAAGATGTCTTATAAACATTGTACATTGTATGTTTAATCTATATATCAACGTACACAGGGGACTTCTTGACAAAACATGAGGTGTATTTTACATTTTTTTAAATAGTTAATGTGCTTAATGGGAGATGGAAACACCTTTTTCAAATAAGTTCTGATGTAGTGAACATTTAACTCACAAAACTGATGAGCTGTTTCTTGTGTCTTCCCGGATATTCCTATAAAACACAAAAACATGGCTGGTAGTGCAACAGGTACACTACCTGACTGATGAGGAGATTCCTTGGTCTAATTTACTACAGCATGGTTAACATGGCCTCTTGTTAATCAGCATAATTTCAAAGTGGTAAAAATGTTGCTCCTGAGCATAAATAAACCTTGTTCACAGACAGTTCATAGTTTATAGTGAGATTTAGACACAGTGAGCACTTTTCAGTTTAGTGAAAGTACCAGGGTTTGGTCCTGTTTCAGTTTTCCAAAGGCATGAATAATCACAGAACATAGGTACATTTTCCCGGAATAGCTATCATTTCCAGAGCAGTGTGCCTAAATTCTCTGAAACCTTCATCAAGTGTGTTAGGAACCACCTGCTCCTAACCAAGCGTCATCGATCCTTCAATTCAGTCAAATCATTTGGTCATCTAAGAGCAACATGAGGCAGGGTTAGAGTTGACGAGTTGTTTTGGTGTTTGCACCTTCCAGACAAGAACTTGCCTTTCCTTTTTGGAAAAGAACAGTCACAAGGTGTGAAGCTGCAGCAGCCCAACGTGCTGCTAAAGCCACAGTCTACAGCTGCAGGTTTAGTCAACAGCCATTTATGTGAAACCATGTGCAGTCATGTTCATCATAGGAGACAAGTATTTGCATAATTCTACACATTCTCACTCCCAGTATGACACATACTGACGTTTGGTCAGGGTGTCATATTTCAACACACAGTACCCTCAGAGCATCATTTTTTGATGTGCAGGGTAGCTGTAATGTTTTTATGATCGTGCGAGTCATAATCTTTCGTCATGCAGGGTGGTCCGATAGACATCTAGAAAATACCATTGTTCTGGTTTAGCTAGGTTTAGGCAGGTTTAGGTATAAAAACAACTTGGTTAGGCTTAGAAAAACAGTTTGGGGAAAGAATAAAATAAGAAAGACTAAAGACCTATTCACACAGGACTACCTGTGGGCCTCTGGTAATTTGCAATTGCAGAGGTCATCTGTGATCTTAATCTCATGTGAATCTGCCATGTCAGTAATTTATAAAGTAAAAATTCAAATTCAGGATGCTGATGTCAAGATTTAGCACAGAGACCCATTCACTGAAAGAGCAAACTTAAATCCTTTTGATGAGATAGATGGTATGCCATGGTATATGTAGTAAGGAACATTTTTCTTCAACAGGCTCAACAGTTATCTAAGTGCTGGTCTATTAATAGTGAGCCTTGACATCATATCCAAGGGATAATGTCAGTAAATTCATGCAAAAAACAGACTTTGCTTATCCCGTATGAATGCACTGCATAAAACACAGATGTGGGGGGGTTAATTTCTAAATCATCAGAGGTCCACAGGTTATACTAGTCTTGTGCAAATAAGGATAAAGAGAAAAAACATGCAAATAAATGTAGTTTGTGCATAAAACATGAAACAGGAGTCCACTAACTTAAGCATAACACCTCCAACCACCTCCTACTAAGGTTCATGCCTATGTAACTATGTCACATAGACCATGTTGTCATTTTCCTACGTTTAAGAGTCTAACACTGACTTCTATATGGTACCCATTGAAAACAGATGCTCATGACCAAATGGCAGTATGTGACAACCTAGGAGTAACAACAGGCTCCATAATCACATATCCCTCCTTACTGATCGGAAAATCAACGGGCATAAATAACATAAAAATGTGACAAATGTCAAAATGAGTGTGTCAAAATGATAGTACTTCAAGTACGTTGGACCGTACACTCATATGCACCTCTTTGGGAATGGTAGTTGGATTGGGCTGTGCTATAGGAGTTCAGTGATGGAACAAGAGGAGAAGACTTCTGAGTGGAGCTCTGCATCCTCCAGGATTTCATACCATGTCTTGAAGATGCGTATCCTGTACCAATAAGATTTGTAATATCACAGTGGTTTTAGAAATCATTTTAGTTTTCAGCTGTAGGTTCAGCCACAGGCCATGTGAATCACTTGACCTCATTCTACACAGAAAGCATTCTTAAAATATATCACTCATGTTTGATGTAATAGAGTCTACACCAACCCCATGACAGAGATGGGCATCTCACACATGCATCACTTTATGTTTTTTTTTCCCCTCTGGTGAACTTAATGACAAGTAACTCCACAGTGAGCTGTTTAAATCACACAGTTATCCTGCTGATTACTGTATATATTATGAACTTTTTTAACAATATCTGTAATGACTGATGATAAAGGCTCCTCTGAGTTTCCCTTAACTATAGACACCCCCTGCCTCAACACTGTCTCACAGAAATCAAATTCATATGCAACTAAATTGTAACCCCAAATGATTCATATGTGGATCGCTGTTATATTCACAGGCACTATGATTGAGCCATAAAAATTAACTTTCTGATTAATAGCAGATGGCGAAAGTTGTAGACATAAACTACGAACCTTTTGTCACATTTCTCTGTTCTATGCTCTGTTTTATTGTGTTCACAGTTCAGCTCATCATGTTATGTGTTCATTACCTCAGTGCAGTTTTGACACCATTAGTCCAGGGGGTGTCTGACCCTCCCTTGTTGTTACAAAGAGTGAATGAAGTGATGCACTTCTTGCACTTAATTGTAGCTTAATTTAACATGTCAGTGCCTTGCTTTCTCTTATGAGTAAATCACCACACTGGTGGCAGCAGTGGAATATAAAACATGATGAGACCTGGTTACTTTACACAGCCTAAATAAACCAATGTACTTCAGCGTTCTTTTACCATATCATCATATTTATATTATATATTCATTTCTTACTGAGAAGTCATGGAAATGTAAATGGACTTGCATTTATATAGTGCTTTTCTAGCTCAATGGTATCGAAAGCACTTTACAAAGTGTCACATTCACACACAAACACTCATACATTCACACGCTGGTGGCACAGCCTCTGGGGGACAAATGGGTTTCACTTCAACATATGGACAGAAGCTGGGGATCGAACCACCAATGCTTTGTGACGACTTGCTCTACTGAGCCACAGGCAGTCAGGTGCAGGTCTCTAAACTGGAGAAAAAATGCATACTTTGTTAGTTTTTGCCAATTTAGAGTGACTGGCGGATGACATATGCTGATTTATACATGTGGATTGAGATGGCCAACCTGCACATCACTACTGCAAAATCACTTTTATAAACTTAATGTCACTTACGTAAAGTAAAAGTAAATTTCATTTTTAATGTCCCCATAGGGCCCTGTGATGAACTGACGACATGTCCAGTGTGTACCCCGCCTTTGCCCGATGTCAGCTGGGATCGGCTCCAGCCCCCCCGTGACCCTCCAACCTCTGCATTTAACCCATCCTAGTTCACACACAAGCAGCAGTAGCTGCGACTGAAGGTGTCTGGGAACCAACCAATCAAGATCTAAGTCCCTTGGTCAAGGGCACTGACAGAACAATTAACCTAGCATACATGTTTTTGAGGTTGGGGGAAACCAGAGGACCCAGATGTAACCCGCAAAACACAGGGATAACATGCAAACTCCACACAGAAAGGCCCCAGTCCAACCGGGAAACAAACACATATTTTGCTCCTAAATGTAAATGTTAGACAGACAAAATATGTCATTCTGATAAAGATCCACCAATTTGATTTATAATATCAGCTATGCTTGACAACATGATTAAACTGTTGATGGTTCAGTTTAGAGAAAGATGCCAGGGTTTGGTTTAATACAGAAGATGTGATAAAAATGACTGAAATTACATAGAATCCTAACCAAATGCTTTTATTGCCTAAACACCAACAAGAGTCAGGATGTGAATAACATTCTCGTGGTCCTGCGTTTTTTCCACCAAAGGGAAAAGATGTTGAGGATCCTATAATGACAAATTCAATTTTTCTTGCAACAAAAATTTCTATAGCAAAACATAATAGGATTTGTAGTTTTATTGCATGTGAATGTACTTTGTCATATTTATATTTAATTAAATTATTTTTAATTAAATTTCTACATCTTTAGGTGTAAATGACTTGTATGACAGCTATGGACATATGAAATTAGTTTACACCAAAGAGAAAATTCCAAGTACAAGAAAACTCTTAAATGCCATAATAAGTGACTCCTATGTAATTTTTGCATGAGGCCTGCAACACAGACACAGACTTTTCCATACAGTTCATTATCTGTTGTGTACTGATATGGCTGACTTCTTTGCAGTGAAAATATTGCTGTTTCGATAACATTATAAATTATGATAAATCTGTATGTGAAAAAAAAAAAATGTTCAATTAAATTGAAGTTGAAATTGGTTGCATTTTATAGTATACTGTGCTATGACTGTCCACATAGGGGAATTAATCATTACTGGTAAAAGATAGTTATTATTTTTGAAGGGCATTAAATGGGATTTTTAATCATAATGTTAGAACCACTGTACAATTTTTTTTTCGAAAACTTGCCAAATCTGTCTCAAGGGCATTATTTGCTGACCGTAGTGTGGTTTTAGTTGCATTGCTGTGTGCCTAAATCACAGGCAGCTAAAGATCCACTGGGGAGCCGTTTTGTTGTGGAGGCCTCCTGGGGCCCATTCTCTGCCTTTTTAAACCAAAGGACTTCATCCAGAGTAATCCTTAATTAGGGCTGTGGCATTTTAGAGCACACTCTCACTGCACTCACCTCGCCCTCCTGCCAGTACAGAGCCATGCTTTAAACAGTATTGATCTATGGCACTGCAGGGGGGTGCTGCACACATTAACACAAAGCATATGAGTGTGTGTGTATACAAGCACTTCACCGACTTGGAAACACTTTGAAAAGCGTGATTGCTAATCTAAACGCATTCAATGACCCATCATCCACGCATACAGACGGGGGACAGCAGCACTGAATAATGACCGGCTGAATAATGTGAGCAGCTTTTACACACACTGACATACACACAGGCAGAGTGTGTGGAGTGGACAGGCCTGAATGCTAAGAAACTAAATGGATTTTGAGTGGGACAGTGTGACAGATGGGTGTGAGTGTTTGCTAGTGGCTGCAATAGGGAGGTTAGTGGGCGGGCTGCCACCCCCGCCAAATAACGCACCCATTATGACACACATCTTAACTAAAGTATCACCCAACACACAGATGTTAGAATAAGACTCCAGCCCACCTCACACGTTAGTGCTAAGTAGGGCTGGGTAATTTAGCCAAAACGATGTAGAATCTCGATCCATGATCTGAATCACAATTTTCTCAACTCTTAAAATGTAGGCAAGTTACACCCACACTATAACAAGTTTTCCTCTAGTTTTCTCTGGTTTCTGAATGATTTAGGCAGTGTGTGATGACTTTTTGTTGTTGTTATCTGACTAGTAACTCTGCATTTCGGCATCCACTCACTGCATGTCGGAGTTCAGAAGCCAGACCCACAGCTCACAGACTTACAGTACTTCTTAACTGTCTGAAGTCGTCAGTTCATCAGTCATTATTCCTTCAGCAATATGCATCAAAGTGGACTAAAACCAAACAATTTAGTACTAAAGACACAGATGCTAAAGTATTGCTATAAACTGACTTAAATGTACTCACTAATCTAGCAACATTAATACTACAAACCCATAGTGCAACGCTCTGTAAAATACCGTTATTACAGTGGCATTTTCACGGGTACTGGCCATTTAAAATGAACGTTAGCTAAGTAGGAAAGTTTTGACAGAAATTGTATTTATTTTTAATGACATGGTTTGTACAGTCCCTCTGAAAAGTAGATCATATAACTAATTAGGGTTGATCTAATATGAGATTAACCTATCCCAGGGCTAAAAATCTGAAAGTATCTAATGCTTAACTTTTGTAAAATAAATTACAGGCCTGTGTTTGCAGCCAATCTAGCCTATATTCAAAAACATACATAATAGCCATAATTAGAATCACTTGAAAACTATTTATTACACATTTATGACACATTTTGAGCCAAGATCTTGTAAGAATTTACAATTTTGCAAGTAATGTCATTTGACTGACTCAGGGTGGAAATTGGAGTCCAACAAGGTATTGTTGGACTTGTTTGGTAAAACCAAAAAAAAAACCTAATGCTGCTAATGTTAGTGGGCTACATGTGGTGCTACAAGCTATGAACAAGCTCCA
>JAPQRN010022225.1:0-23817 GCA_037367275.1 Coranthus polyacanthus | reverse complement strand
GTTCAACTCCTAGGAACAGCAGAAACTGTTAGTTTAACTTCAAAAAAGTACGTTTATCTTATCGGATTAATTAAGGCGTGGATCAGGACACCGCAACCGAGCCACGTCAGTATCCTTTAAGTCAGATTGAGAGAGTACTTCTTTAGATATTTTTAACATCTCTGGTGTTGATCTCAGAGGACACATAAAACCAAAACGTAAAGCATCTCCTGCTTGTTGTGTCCATACTAAGGGATTTGCCATGGGCAAATCATAGACTAACGCTGTTAGGGGTGATGTTATTTCAGCATAAACTGAAATCCAGCTTCTGCAAAAGTTAGTCATGCTGAGAAAAGACATTATTTGTCTTTTTGTCTTAGGTTTTGGTTCTTGCAGGATAGCAGGTTTTCTGTTCTTATTCAAATGTTTTGTTTGAAATGTCATCTACGTACAGAGAACTTGAATCCCAGAGAACTTGAATTCCAATTGTCTCTGATGTGGCTTATATGAGGATTCTGATGCCCTAATCAACTCTACATCTGCTTTATTGTTATATCATAGATGCTATGGGACATCTTTTAATGCTTCCTCCTGTTCTTTGGTCAGAATAAACACCTGTCAGTGTCTTTTTTTCCTTTTTTTTTTTCAAATTACTTAAGATGGGCCACGGATTTGGCATGTGTGGTCCAATTTAGGACACATTCCGGAATCTGGATAACTTTCTCATTTTGAACCTTTTGATCTTTCATTGTTTTAACATTTTGCTTTTATTCCCTATGTATATGAAGCACATTGAGTTGCCTTTGTGTATAAAATGCATTAAATAAAATAACTTCACTACCCAGAGGTATTTTTCAGTTTTTTCTTCATTTTGTAGCATTATTTCTATCTCACTGCGTTTTAGCACTACTTCCGCTCCTACCCTCATCACTTCCTTTTTTCCTTCTTCTCGTCCTGCTGCCTCCCCCTCATTATCATGGGAAGGTTGGCTCCTTCTATGTCTGCAGTCGCTGGCCCAATGGCCCTGTCTTCCACATAATGCAACATCCTTCATCTCTCCTCCTCTGTCCACCTCTGTAGTTTCCTTCTAACACAAAAACTGTTGCACTCCCCTTCTCTGCAATCAAATTAAATGAAATATTGCTCTGCATGTCTTGCATAATAGTGGTTCTGGTTATTAATGCCCTTATTCTTTCATTTAGTTAAAGTTTCTTTTTGTCGCTGTCTTTTTAGCTTTCCCTTGCTTTCTTTTATTGGCTCCTGCTAACCATGCTCTAGCCTGGGTGAAGCGGTGAAGTTTTATGTTTTATTTACTAGCTTTTCTATTTCTTTTACCGGTTTGTTAGAACCTTCCACCGTTAATTTACCATTAAAGCCGTACTTCCTTTTCCATTTTTCTAAATAGTCTGTATTTTTGCAGAATTAAAGTAGTAAAGTATATTGCATATTTTTATGATCTCTTTGATCATAAAAATTTCTAGTAAAAAACATTAGAAGTACTGCTCAAAATCCTTGTATCTGGGAAAAAACCTTTTCCCAGAGAGCTTCCAACCCTCTCACCTTCTCCTTCTAGGTGTCCCCCTTATTTGAATGTTTTTTGTGTTTTTTTCACCCCAGGGGATGCCTCTCAGACACCCACTTTTAGGCATATAATATTTATGTATATCGTCCCACCTTTCTTTGTCATTAGTCATATTTGTCGCCCCTAGTCCCCCACTGTGTCACCCATATTCATTGCATTCTCTGTCAAATTCTCCTTCCATTATGTCAGGTTATGCGAAATATTGCTAATGCTAAGCAGGCCCAGTTGATTTTGATTAATCCAGATGACAACAGGAAAATATACACGTGACTTTAAAAGAGGGTTATTGTTGGGGCACAGATGGCAGGATCTACAGTGACAGACTGCACAGCTGGCCTGTGTTTCAGTAGGAACAGTCACCAAAGTGACATTTGCATTACATCTATGGGAAAGACATCAGTAAATAGGGTCAAAAGATGATCACCTTTATCCTACGATGAAACATTTCTGTCCTGTTGTTAATGGTCTCTTTCAGGATGGCAATGAGGAAGTTTACATACACACTAATATTCCACTATTATTACAAATATGACAATGTTGTGAATTTGACAGGTATCATGTAAAGAGCATATTCCATTTGGATATTCTGAATTAGGCCTTTCTCCAAATGTCCGATTAAGATGTGGCAAATGCCGACATTATTCCAGTAACAATAAGGGAAAAGGACAGAACATTTTGTTCATGTAAACACAGTCAATGTCCCAAACAGGGTATGAGAGCTCATTGAAAGGTTTGATGGCTACGGCCTTCACAGTCACTATCTCAAATGGCAGATTTTGGAGTTATGTACTAGACAGCACTCTCAACCTCCAACATCAAACACCAAATGAGGGCACATATTTTGTTAGAATGGTGTTCATCCCTCCAGTAGATTTCACACACTAGAGAGTCAATGCCAAGGAGGACCCATGTTGTTCCAACACCTTACTAACTTATTTTATGTTGTTTTCTTCCTTGTAGTTTTTTAGAAAATATTTGACCATCCTTGCAGCCAAAAGGCAGGTGAAACAATCTTCTTCAAATTGAATGTATTCTTGTTTTAATATTACTCTACAGCAATAATCTATTAATATTGTTATCTTCTAAGTTTGACTGTCTTTTCACACTAAAATCATGTGAGGGCTGTTGCACAAAAACAGACTTAAGAAATCCAGGATAACTGAGAAAGCGAGGCTTGACCTAGTCTCATCAGTGCATCCTGTCTTAGTCCACTGCACATTTGCTAAGCCAGGATGACGGGGTGCGGCTATGTCAAGCCAGGTGTAACTAATTCAGTTACGTGCGCATTCACGGGTTTCTTAAATAGACAGACACAGTTATCGATCACAGATTCACTGATGCAGAAATGGAAAAGACATGCACAGCATACTTTTCACTGAGCAGCAGCTCCTGATGGAAGAGTATGTGGAGGTAAAATATTATTTACAAAAAAAGGAAATGCAGCCACTGTCATCAAGCAAAGACAAAAAGCCAGTCAGTCAGTCAGTCAATAGTGGACCAAATGTGTAAGATGTAAAAAAAAATACACTTTATAACCACTGCCCCATTGAAATGTATCACATACATCTGAAGGAGTCATTGGACATTTTTCCAAATTAATGTTTGTACCCTTGTGTGAGCAGTGTAAATTAATGTAAAAAAATTTAAAAAAAAAAAAAAAAAAAAAAAGCAGTCTAATACACAATTATCACAATTAATTGATATTCAAGTCATCACAATTAATTGATATTCATACAGAACAAACATGACTAGACAAAAGAAAACCTGACAATTCTGCAGCATGTACAGGACAAACAGAATTGAAATTACGTTTCTCTCTAACCTGAGTATGAAGTACAAAAAGACAAACTAGATAAAAGATAAAAGTTAAAATCTGAGCACCATAAAAATAAAATCTAAGCAAAATAGAATAAATAAATACCATAACTAGACAACCAGGCAGGTTAAGGTCAGTGCAAATATACCTGTAATAGTGCAAATCAATCAAGTTAAAAAAAAAAAAAGTTGAGGTAGCTTATAGTCTGCTAGGGTCCAGGGGTGTGTGCCTGGAAGGGGGGGAGTGCTACAATCCAGGGGTGTGTGTGTGTAGGGGGGGCAGGGCCGGGAGAGAGTTCAGCATCCTGTCAGCCTGGTGGACGAAGCTGTCCCTCAGTCTGCTGGTCCTAGCCTGCAGGCTCAGCAGTCTCCTCCCTGATGGCAGCAGGTTGAAGAAACTGTGTGAGGGGTGGGTGGAGTCCCTCACAATGCAGACGGCTTTCCTGGTGAGGCGAGAGGTGTAGATGTCTTGCAGGGAGGGGAGAGAAGCACCAACAATCTTCTCAGCTGCTCTCACGATGTGCTGGAGGGTCTTCCTGCAGGATGCGGAGCAGGCGGCATACCACACAGTGATGCTGCTGGTCAGGACTCTCTCGATGGTGCCTCTGTAGAAGGTGGACATGATGGAGGCCGGGGCTCTAGCTTTCCTCAGTTTGCGTACGTCTGAAGTCCACAACAATCTCCTCTGTGTTCTCCACATTCAGAGAGAGATTGTTATGATCACACCACAAGGCCAGGTGGCTCACCTTGCTCCTGTAGTCTGTATCATTGTCGTTGCTGATGCCGCCACAGTCATGTCATCAGCGAACTTGATGAGAAAGTTGGAGCTGTGCAGAGGCATGCAGTCGGGAGCCAGTTGCATGGCATCATCGGTTGGACCGATATGCAAATTGGAAGGGGTCCAGGGAGGATGATTTCTAATCATCTGGAAAACTGCAATAATATATGTGGGCATTTGATCAAACTTCTGACAGCAACATGAAACCAGTGTTCATAGATGTAACAATGAGTCTATCTAATAATGACTAGAAAGAAAGTGTATTTACAACTAACAAGCGTATATATTAATTTTATATATTATAGTGACAGAAAAGTGAGAGGAAAGAGAAGATAAGATAAGAAGGCATGCAATAGCAGAAGAAAGAGAGAGGGGAAAAAAAGATTGATATGAAGAATTAAATGAATGTGGCCATAAATTGCATCTGATTGTTAATACTGTGTGTATATGTGGTATGTGTGTCTGTGTATTGATAACAGTAATAATGGTGAACGCCTCAGTGTGTATCCCCTGGCTTAATCCACTATCTACTTTTTGTGCAACAGCCCTCTGGTGGACTTGTTGTAAAATTAAAAAAAAACTTTTTAAAAAGTGTAAATTATTAGATGATTTCCTACCTTTTTTCATCCAAAATAGGTAGGAAATCACAAAAAAAATAAATTTAACATCTTTTCCCTTGGCTCTCAGGAGGTAAAGCTGCAGAAAATGTAAATATTCAAGTAAAATTCAAGCACCTAAAATAGACTCCTTACATTTTTTTATTGACATAAACAACAAACAAAACACGACAAAACAGTTTACATCACAACATTCATCTACATCAGCTTATTTACTTTGAGAAACATGTGATAAAACAGTGCTAACTATTGTGACATAATTTTATATAATATAGATTATTTTTTATATTATATTGTGATAATTTGCCTTGGAAATCAGCAGCTTGTTAAGTTCAGACCATAAAGAATAGTTTAAAACCACAAATAACTGTCTTTTACGTTGTTTTCATCTTGTTAAATACGAACTCAGATTACACTCATTTTCTTTATTTTAATTTGAGGATGTGAAAGCCAGCATTAAGAAGAAAAAACAAATGAATAACAAATAAGCACTAAATCATGAAATCAGAGATTACAGGTGTGTTTTGTCTTGTTATATGTTGTTGAGTCTTTTACATAATTTTCATCTCATGTCTTTTTTGTGATTTTTGTCTTATATGAATAATTTAAAACCAAATATGTCTGGCTTCTTCAGCTTTCACTCAGGACCAAAAATCACCCATAAAATTCAAATAAATAATGATTTGTCATTTATTATGATGAATTATGAATTACAATATCATCAGATATGAAACTTCTTATCATGATTATATTTTTGGCCACGTCACCCAGCCCTACTTCTCATCCACAAAAAAAATTTTAGTCTTGTGTTGTGGGTGTTTGTGCTCACTAATTGGAAAATCACTTATATATTATAATCAAAAATCAGAAGATCAAATGTTTTTTAAACTTGTTTTTCTTCCTGTTTTCTTCTTATTTTTTTAACAGCAACATTATCAAAAAAGCTGACAATGTGTGTATGTGTCAAATCCTAATCATAATATCCTGAATCTAGACAAGTGCTAAAAATACCACATCTTTTTCATGTGTGCATCATGTCCTGCTCAGCAGCAGTTACTGGCCTCCTGCGTCTGTTTGTCTCCTATAAGCCACAGTGGGGTGCTGTTGATCTTGGTAGTCTGGCTCCTGGCCTCTGTGGTATCTCCTTGAATCCCCCCTCCCTCGCTGGCCAGGCGTTTGTGGATCTCAGAGGCCATGGTGAGGAAAGCCCTCTCCACGTTATCAGAGCTCTTAGCACTTGTCTCCATGAAGGGGATTTTAAGAGAGGAAGCCAGATCCTGCAAATAGAGGGGTAGAAGAAAAGAGCAGTGTACCAAAATACCTTAAGTATCATTAAGATATAAGCATCGCTAAATTAATGCCACTTTCTTAAATAAAAAAAGTAGAATGAAGTAAGTATAGGTGTGAAAATGAATCCTTTCGGAGACTTTAATAATTAATGAGTTAACTTCAGCAATTTAATATCTAAGAGTGGTGTAAATGCTTCATATTCTGTTGCCAATTTAAAAACCAACACCAGAGCACTATCATTTACAGTTTGAGCCTCAGTTAATAGAAGCTCTGCAAAGTAACTCTATGTATCAAACAAATACAGCTAAAGGACTTTATTGAGCACCACAAACTATTTCCACTTGCATAACACCTGTGGCACAAAACATTATTAATATATAATGAATACAATTATATAATAATATAAACTATCATCAATCAGTCAATAGGCAGAAGTCAGGAGTGTGACAGAGAGACAGTAACTAAATAAATAAATAATATAACTGGCACACTGGCGCCCTCATGTGACCCCCTAGATTGTAGAGCACACAGGGACCAATTCACAGTTTATAGGAAAACAATAATGGAAAATAAATAATTAAGTAAAGTACGGTAGCAGACAAGGATACACAAGTACATTCTCAAAGACTACTGTCAAGGCATTAATTTGAATTCAGTAGACAGGAAGTGGTTATGTTGGTCAGTAATTCCTTTTGCTTTTTGGACTACACACCTGTCCCAGAGGGAACACAAGTCTCTCTGCTGAACTCCGATGGAGCATACATTCACAGTGCTGTTTAGGTTATTTCTGTCCTTTACACATAGACCATAAAACCAGCAAACAAATGAAAAGGTTGAGACTTTCAAAGAAAGATTGGTAAAACATACATACAATTTTGTTACATACATTAAAAGACTTTAGCTTCCTCACTAGATGGATTCTCTGTTGATCATGCTTAGCAACAGATAACAAACTTTAACTGGGAATTGAACACTGTTCCCAAATGTCATCAAGATAAGTATGTGTCAGCAATATCCACCTCCTTGTTATGAATGGAGCTAGCTTTAGGTATTTTGTTAATTTCTCCTTTTTGACACACTAAAGGCAAAGTATGTAAGATTTTTTCAGTTGTGATTGTAATCAGAGCAGTTCCAATTTGTTCCAATAAAACATTATTTCCTGATTCTGTCCCAGTGGTTGTATTGTAAAAACACAAATGAAGACACCCACACCTTCATAAAACTCTATGGGATACTTCTAGAGGCAATATACAGCCAAGGCACACACTTATTTCGAAAACCACATCAAAAGTACAGAAAAAACATAAATACTACAATAAATACTAAGTGCAAAAAGAATAATACTAATTTAAAAATACTAAAAGAATATTGTTGTGAATGCTAGTGGAAGTAAATAAACAAAAAAAACAATACTAGTGTTTTAAAAACAGTAGTAAGCAGATTGTGGCAGATCATGTAAAGTGCAGTTTCTTAGTCAGTGTTCAGGCTTTTGAGGAACCTGACAGCCTGAGGTATGAAGCTATTGCACATCTGTCTGGTGAAGGCAGCACGGATGCTTCTTTGCCTCTTACCAGAGGCAAGGAGGTTGAAGTGGATGTGGGAAGTTTGGGTGGGGCCTTTCACAAAGCTGAGGGGTTTTCAGGTGCATTTAGTGTTGTAGATGCCACCAGCTAATCCACCTCTGACCACCGTGGTCATCAGTGAACTTGATGACTAGGTTGGAAGTGGACGATGCTGTGCAGGTATGTTAAATGGGCTTCAAGTCAACAGTACTGTAAATGACAAAGAGAAGAGAGCTTTTAACCTGAGTTGTATCGTCTTTATATTGTTCTGCCCGCACACACTGTATGATGCTGTTATTGGAGATGTAAACACACTGGCACATTGGTGCATGCCTAGAAAAGTTCTGAACACAGGAAAAGGTAGAAGAAAATAGAAAATACGGGTTGGGGACACAGTCTCTCCAGGTAAATACACCACCACACATTGACAGAGTCAGGAGTAATGATTGAAAAGAATTATTATTGTATGAGTCTATGTAGTGTTTTCAGGAAAAAGTTATGCACTTTGACTTCAAGGTCAGGTTTTCATCACACCAAGGCAGGGGGGTGCCACCATTGTCTAGCTCTGAATGCTGAAGAAGACACAAATTTCCTGTATCATCTGAGAAAATCACCAGGTAGCTACCCTCTTTACAAGACCTGCAGCTGTCTGTATATAAGATAAAGAGCAGGGGTTAAAGGACACACCCCGGGGGGGATCTTGTGCTAGAAACCAGGACATAGCTCCATTAACTAAAACCTGCTGTTTTCGCTCTGTTAAAAAGTTTAAAAGCAACAACAAGAGCTGATCAGGCAAGTTAAAATGAGGCATAAGACTATAAGTTAAAATGTGTGGTTGCATCTTGTTAAAAGCTGATAACAAATCAGATAGACATCTTGCATAAGATTTTGGTTTCTCCAAGTGTTTGTACACCCTGTCAAAAATGTTTGCATCCTCTACCCTATCTTTTAAAATTATCTCGTTTTTCATGACAAGTGATGTGAGAGCTACATTTCTAAACTCATTTAGTTTTTTTTTTTTTGTTGAGATCCCACTGAGCTGGTTGGCGCAGTATTGCAGAGTCTGTCCACAGATTGCATTCGGCTCAGCATCCTTCCTTACATTTGTTTTCTTAAATAAGACTGTGACCCATTCCTGAGATACCATACCATTTTTTTAGGTACCAGAGAATCCCTCAAACTAGAGACATTGTGAATAAGGTTGGGCCTCTCAAAACAGCAGAAAAAAAGAATTAAAAGAATTTGGCAGATCAGCATCCACCACTCCATTTATGCTGATAGGTTGCTTGTCCTCATATGTAAAGTGATTAATGAAGGCCATTTTTACAATACCTTTTGTTTACGAAAAGACACACTCTTCCTTGTTGACACTTCCCAGTCATCTGTGGTGACCGGTCCAGTCAAAGTGGGCTTCCGAACCCACTTAGCGCCAGGTCCTCATCCTAGTCCTCTTCCCTGAGCCATGTTTCAGTAAACGCTAATAGGCAGGTTTCTTTCATTTCCTGCTTAAGTTTAGCCCAAGCTTCCAACTCGTCTATCTTATTCCTTATAGACTGCACGTTGGATAGCAGGACTGTGGGCAACTGAGGAAGTCTGCGGTGGTTGTCAAGACTGAAATATCTCAATTTGTGGCTTACTCCAACTCTCCTTCCTCTTTTTCTTTAGGTAGTCCAGCGAGGAACATATTTTTTCAGGCTGTATGGCATGTACAGATCAGTCGGTATTCCCACCAGCACATCACCTTTAGTCGAGGACCATAATGAAAGAAGGAGTGTTGACACAAATGACTTGGAGTTAGTGTAGGCCTACCAAGTTCACCCTCAAAATGGCAGGGAAAAAATGCACAGCAAAACGAAAATATGAAGATACACAGGAACACAGGACATTGGGAGAGTTTATTTTTTTGTTGAACGTAATGGCAAGCCATTCTGCCTTATATGTCAAGCATCATTAGTGCATTTCAAGGCTTCAAATCTTCAGCGGCACTTCAGTTCACTCCATGCTAACATCAACCAGGAATTTCCAAAGGGGACTGAACTTCACAAGCACAAGTTGGTCACTTTGAAAGGTCAGGCAGAAAAGCAGACACAGTTGTTACAAAAATGTATGAAGCACTCAAAGACCGTAACGCTTGCATCATATAAACTTGCTTGGAACATTGCACGGGCTAAAAAGCCAATGAAGGGGAGTTCGTCAAAACATGCCTCAGTGACAGAACAATCAGTTTTGCACCCAGGCCGGGCTCAGTGAGTGGAACTTGGCAGCACAATGCGACAGGCTCGACTTACCCCAGAGGAGAGGGCACGCCATCAGCAAGCGAATCTATGTCTCTACTGTGGTCAACCAGGTCACTTCGCCTCCCGCTGTCCAGCAAAAGGAAGGGCGCACCAGTAGACGGAGGATTACTGGTGAGTCGGACCTGTCAGTCATCCCACCCTCGCCTCTCTCTGTTCCACACCCGGCTGATCCTTCCTAGTGGGCACTACATCATTGGTGCTCTCATCGACTGTGGGTCCGAAGCCAGTCTGATGGATGAGGAATGATATTAACGACGCCCTGGCCGCAGGTCTCATCCGATCCTCCTTCTCTCCAGCTGGGGGCGGCTTCTTCTTTGTGGATAAGAAGAATAGGACTCACCCCTGCATCAATTACCGAGGGCTCAACGACATAACGGTCAAGAACCGATACTCCCTGCCGCTGATCTCAGAAGCTTTTGACCTGTTGGAAGGAGCGACTGTGTTCACCAAGTTGGATCTGAGAAACGCATATCACCTGGTCCACCTGGAAGGAGATGAGTGGAAAGCGGCTTTCAACACCCCGATGGGCCATTACCAGTACCTGGTATTGCCGTTTGGCTTGACCAACGCCTCTGCCGTTTTCCAGGCTCTGGTAAACAACATTCTCCAGGATATGCTGAATCGCTTTGTCTTCATTTACCTCAATGATATCCTCATGTTCTCCAGGACCATCGAAGAACACATCCACCACATGCAGACAGTTCTCCAACGACTCGTGAGAACTCCCTCTATGTGAAAGCCGAGAAGTGTCAATTCCACTCCTCTACAGTCTCGTTCCTGGGATATGTGGTCGGACAGGGGATGACCCAGATGGACCCAGCAAAGGTCTCTGCTGTGGCCACCTCGCCAGGCCTGGAAAATCGGAAGCAACTGCAGCGGTTTCTGGGGTTCACCAACTTTTACCAGCGTTTCATTCATGGATACAGCACGGTGGCCACTCCCCTCACAGCCCTGACGTCCTCCAAGATCCCTTTCAGCTGGTCTTCTGCTGCCGACACCGCTTTCTCGGAGCTAAAGTGTCGGTTCATCTCTGCCCCCATCCTCCGGGTACCCGACAGGGAAGGGCAATTTGTGGTGGAGGTCGATGCTTCCAATGTCGGTGTAGGGGCCATCCTCTCCCAGGTGTCCACCGATGACCAGAAGCTCCATTTTCTCAGCGCCTCTCCCCGGTGGAGCAAAACTATGACATCGGTAACCGCGAACTCCTGGCAGTGAAGTTGGCTCTGGAGGGAGCCAAAGAGCCCTTCGTAGTCTGGACGCAGTATCTTCGCACCGCCAAGAGGCTAAATTCCCGCCAGGCCGGATGGGCTCTTTTCCTTACCCGGTTCAATTTCGCCCTGTCATATCGATCTGGCTCCCAGAACCAGAAACCAGATGCCCTCTCCCACCATTTCCCTGAGGAGGAAGAACCAGAAGAGGAAGTGCCCACCATACTCCCTCCCGCCTGTCTGGTCGCGACTCTCACTTGGGAGATTGAGGATCAGGTCTGGATGGTGGCCGAGGAGCAGCCCGGTCCTAGCGGCTGTCCTTCCTCTCTTCGGTCTGACGTCCTTCAATGGGCCCACAATTCCCCTCTCACCTGTCACCCTGGTATCGCTCGGACCTTGGAGGTGGTCCAGCGGAGGTTCTGGTGGGCCACCTTAGCCGACAACATCCGGGACTTCATGAATGCTTGTCCTGTCTGCTGCCGGAACAAGCCGTCACTCTACCCCCGACTCCTGCTTCCTCTCCCCATGCCCCACAGACCATGGTTGCACATTTCCCTAGACTTCATCACCAGTCTACCCGTTTCTGAGGGGAATTCTGTGGTTCTCACCATTGTGGATCGGTTCAGCAAGATGGCTCATTTCGTCCTTCGCCATGTTTTCCAGCTCCACGGCATTCCCCGTTCCAATGCACTCATGGGTACCAACCACCACTCTTCCCCTCGTTGGAAAAAGAGACCACCTGTCCGCTAGTGGAAACCTTTGTAGGATGCTGTCGGAGGACATGGGACCAGGCCTGGGCAGCACTCCTCCGAGCGGCAGATAGGAGCGCCACTACAGCCAATCGTCAGCGGACCAAGGGGGCTGAATATCGGGTGGGGCAGAAGGTTTGGCTGTCAGCCAGGGATTTGCCCCTACCCGGAAATTGGCACCCTGGTTTGTGGGTCTGTTCCCCATCACCCAAGATTATTAACCCGGTCGCAGTCAGACTCCAACTCCCCCGGTCCATGAAGATTCATCCCATTTCCACATCTCTAAAATGAAGCCTTTAAGGGAAAGCCCTCTGGTTCCGCAGGCTCCTACCCCCCCTCCACCGTGCCTCATCGACGGGGAACCGGCCTACACGGTCTGATTTTCTCTCGGCGTTGGGGGAGAGGGATCCAGTACCTGGTGGATTGGGTATGGGCCAGAAGAGAGATCTTGGGTTCCTGCTCATGCCATCCTGGACCCGACCATCATTCGAGACTTCCACTGGCAACACCCTGATCAACCCGCTCCAGCCAACCTCCCTGCTGCTGCTCCCCAGGACTCCGAGGATGAGGAGAGTGAAGAGGAGGACCAGGTGGAAAGGGACAGTTCTCTGGGCAATGCAGAGGAGATGGAGTTCTCCTCCGTCCCAACCGACAACGACCTGTCGTCCAAAGAATTTTGACCCGCCTTCCGGGTCCCCACCTCCCACCTGGCTGAGCGCTCCTGGGGACGTCGGGGGCTATCCCTTGTGGGGGGCATCCTGTCATGGTCTGCCGTCCCTCACTTCTCCAGCATAATTAGGATCATCTGTTTCACCTGCTCAGCCTGCCACACTACTGCAATCAGCGACATCTGTTTGACCTGCCATGCCATCAATATATATACTCACCTCTCACACTTCCTCTTTGCCAGATTGTCCTCCTGTTACCTGTATGACTCTCCATTGTTTTCTTTGGACCCGACCTTTCATGTATGACCCTGCCTGCCCCGACCAGCGAGCCTGTCTCCAGCCCGGAATATCAGACCTGCCTTCTGTCTCCTGACCCACGTCTCCAGCCTAGCCCCCGAAGACCCATTCTGCCGCGGGTCTCGGACTTCCGCATTCTCCAGCTTCCCCAACCCAGCCCATCAACGCCGACTCTGGACTCAGTGCTTAGCTCCCCGCCTCGCTGACTCCTGCCAACGGGAACCCGACAGTGACTGGATGCCTCAGCTCTGGTATGTGAGTTCTACCCACCTGTCATTGGCCTCAAGCCCCGCCAGGTCTCTCACCAGCCAGCCGCCTCAGCATCGCTCGTTCTCCACAGCGTGAGGAGCTGTGGGTCCCAAGACTATCCTGCCTCTGATTAACTGTTTGTTCAGTAAAATCCCTGTCAGTTCATTCCTGGTGCCTTGCGGAAAGGCTAAGTAACAACAGCAGCAGGGCTTGTGTTCACGATTTTCTCTAGCAGAAAAGTGCTGACTAATTACAGCTCCCTGAGCTAATTAACAGGCTAGCTGACAGACCATATAATTCAATAGGAATTAATGCTAACATTAATGCAGAAAAGCAATGGCAGTTATTGTAATTAAATACCAGTAAACTTTATGATTGAATCCTTTGATGGTCTTCTTAGTGTATCTCCTTAAATACAGCTTCAGCAGAGCTGCCTGTAAATAAGAGTTCCAAATGTCGAGCTAATACTAGCTATTAATCAAAGCTTACACAGCACAGCAGACGCTGATGGCACTCACCTGTCCGTCACAGAGCAGTGTTGCCAACTCCTCTGTAAGGAAAGCTAGATGACATGACCCAATTTGCATAACTGGCCATGTGCATGTAATTGGGAGAGACAAAAAACACCCTAAATATGTTATCAGCCAGTGGCAGCTTTGCACATGCACGATTCATTTGTAGTCTGGACTGAAAGAGTGAACATCTCCTGCACTGACTGCAGCTGGGAAGGACTGCTGCACGAGGACTGGGCTGCCGGTGAGTACTTTGGAACAGGCGAGGGGCCCATGGTAGCACAAGCTGCTTGTTGAGAAGAGTAAGAACAATAAGTGCTTTCTCCAAAAGTCTCCAATAACACCACAACTTGCTTTTTTGAAAGAATCGCTAAAGGGGTCTGAATACTGTCACAGAGGCCACTCCCTTAATTATTCTAAATTTAAGCCTTAATATAATCTAAATGGGTGAGTTATATAAAAATTCACAAATTAATTATAGACACCAAAACTGTTTTTTTTACCAGGCTGTAAACATGTTTATTTCAGCTGTAAATTTGGACATTTTAACATTGGGCGTCATGGGGATGGCAGTTTTTAGCACTTCCGCATTAGCTTGTCTTTTCAGCCCTGGAGGTTGCCACCCAATTATCTGGGAGCCAATCACTTCTCATATCCTTTACAGGAAAATCACACATGTACAACCATGGTTGTCTATTATAACAATGCACTACATTGGCAATAAAGAAATCACTGGCTAAAACTTATTCATTTTACTATCAATGTAGGATAGTCCTGATGCTGTCACAATTATAATTACTGGTTTTCAAACAGTTCTAATTTAGAAAACATTTTAAACTGAAGTCATCATTAAGTCCATCTGGAGTCATTGTGTTGAGTCTATATATCCAGAACGTTTTCCTCTGGGACAGTTTCTTCAGCACATCTCTTCGCCTAGTAGGCATCATGATCTTATTTTTGAGGTACAAAGGCACAATTCAGTAGAGAAACTCGGCTAGTATTCTTTGATTTGAATGTTTTCCAGAAGATTAAGATGGGGGTAATGCCAGCATGTTGTGTAGCTTTCCGAATAGAGTTAGAGGTGCCCTCTTTCCATGATATGATTAGCCATAATGATTTCTTTTAGAATGAAGGTCATCAGGATCAGTACAGTTTCATTTCAGCCTCAGAAACTGACCAGCATTGATTTTGTCCTTTAAGTGTTTGGGATGATTGCTAGCAGCATGTAATATTGAATTGCACTCCATGTCCTTTTGATAGGTAGAAGTATAAATCACTCCAGGTTCATCTTTGTATATAGTTAGGTCTAGATAATTGATACTATCCATGCTGTTCATGCCATCACTATTGGTCAATGGCTCTGCAGCTTCCTTACATGCAATACTAGGCACTGTTGCTCCTCTGAAAAAGAAGGTAGTGACTCAAAGGATGTGAGCTCCACAGTATAATTCACACCTCTGCATCTTAAAACAGACAACATGAAAGCTGGAAAGTGGAAGTGGTGCTCCTCCAAATTAGTAGAATCTCACCTAGCCTGGAAAGACAGTTTCATAACATATAAAAAAGCCCCCTGTAATGCAAAAAGTGCATTCTATTCATAGAGGAAGACTAGAACAATCCCAGGTTTCTCTTCAGAACTGTTGCCAGATTGACAAAAAAGTCACAGCTCTGTAGAACCTTCCATTCCTCTAGCCTTACCTCGAATGACTTTATACACTCCAGCTCCAGAAATTCCTCTTTGATACTTAGACTCCCCCCTAGATCTCTCAGAACTAACTACAACAATGACCTCATCCAAACCATCCACGTCTGGTAGACCCCATCCCAACTAGATTATTAAAAGATATCTTTCCCTTAATTGACACTTTTATATTAGAATCTGATAAATCTATTTTTACTAACAGGCTATGTTCCACAGGCATTTAAAGTCACTGTAATTAAACCTATTCTTAAAAAGCCTACTTTTGACCCAGGTGCTCTAGCAAATTATAGACCTATTTCCAATCTCCCCTTTCTTTCCAAAATCCTTGAAAAAGCCACTGTAAATCAGTTATGTTACCAGCTGCAGATGAATGATCTGTTTTAAGAGTTTTAGTCAAAGTTTAGACAACGCCATAGCACCACAACAGCACTGATGAAAGTCACTAATGATCCATTAGTAGCATCACACAATGGACTTCGATACTTTTCCTACTTGATCTAAGCGCAGCATTTGATACAATTGATAATAACATTTTATTACAGAGATTAGAACATTCTATTGGGATTAAAGGAACTGCACTTCATTGGTTTAAATCATATTTTTCAATATCCCCAAATATCTCAATTTGTACATATTAATGATCAGTCATTCACCCAAACTATGGTTAGACAATTGTTTTTATTCTATGTATGCTGCCATTAGGTGATATCATAAGGAAACATGGCGTAAGGAACATTAGACAGGGCATTCTGGCTTAATATGTCCTTCCTGACCACAAAAATAGCAAACAGGTTTAGCAGTGGGCTTGGTCTTACATAGAGCCACAGGCTTTTCTACCAGCTTAGCTGACTCTGGCTCTCTTGGACCACCACCACCTGAGCCCAAGTCCAAGGAAGTAAATTTGACATTTGGCCAATGTTTTTCTTCTCTTCTTCTTTTTTTTCTCTTCTGGGCTATCTTCAGCCACATCTATCTTGTGAGCTTTAGACTGTGCCTTAGACCCCATGCTGTTGGTTCTTTAAAGCCAAAGTTCTTTATTCTGGCTCTCATCCCACTTCTGACACCAAATGAAGGGTTTGGATGGTATTAAACCATTACAAACAGGATGGGAACCAGCGGCGGTGAGGTGTAAAACAGGTTGAATAAAAGCGCAACATCTAGTGGTAAAATTCGGTATACTGGTTCGGTCTGGTTTTTGTCTTCACATCAAACCAGTTTGAAATTTTTTTCCACTGGCCTAACACTAGTCACTGGAGATACATACTAATGCCAGGTGTGAACTGACTATTCTCAAGTCGTCATATTCTGCTGCTTGGTCAAGAGCCCTTGGCATCTGTTTTCAACACCCAGAGTACCCCTGTAGCATTGATTTTTGAATGCCAACAGTAGTACCTGTTTTGGTTGCTTATGGTGGAACATCAAAGTTTGAGACAATCCCAACCATGGGATTTTCTAGACGTCTTTCAGAGACCTTGCAGGTCCAAAACTGCCCACCCTGCCCTGCCTACCCTACACGTATGTATGTGGTCAAGCATCAGTATGTGACAAGTTGGGAATGAGAATGTGTAGGCTGTGAAGTGGGCCTAAATCAGAGTTAGTTAGTGCACTGTGTAGAGCCTGCTACCTGTGCAGTGGCAGAATCCACCACTTTCTTGCTAACAAGGTCTGACTTATTTCCAACCAGCAGCCTGGAGACATTTTCACAGGCGTAGCGATCTATTTCATCCAACCACTGCTTCACATTGTTAAAGGACTCCTGGTAGGAAACAGGGAGAAAAAAGAAGAGCATAGGAGTGAAGTTAATGATTAAACCCACTTATGTTGTATTTACCAATAACAAAAACATGCTGACCTGCTCAGTGACGTCATAGACGATGATAATACCATGAGCTCCTCTGTAGTAGCTAGAAGTGATGGTTCGAAACCTCTCCTGACCTGCTGTGTCCCACTGATGCACAAAACACACAGCGAAAAAAATGGTGTGACAGTCACTCTGCTGGAACACACACACACAGCCCTGCTAGAAAGAAGCCAAATATCCTTATAAGCAAAATGTCTTGGATTAAGGCAAATAAAATCTGTCACTGGGGTGAGCACATTTTGCTTGGCTAGATTTATTCAATCTAGAATATAAATCTAGCTACTGAAAGACCATACTGGGCCTTAAAACACATAAAGTTTTGTTTCTCTGCATTTGCCTTTCCCAAACTTAGGGTCAGGACCCAAAATGGGTTGGGGAGCTGTTTTTATTGGGTCACCAACTGTCAAATACATGATAATAACATGTATGAATTGATTTTCCTAATTAAACTGGAAGCGTGTTCTCCGGAAGTGTTTTATAAAAGTTGACCTCACCAAAGCCAAGTGAAAAGCAGAGGCTTCAGTCATAAAGACTTAAAGATGGAACTATGTAAGACTATGTAAAAGATGCAACAAGACAGGAATGACGTAAAATGACATAAAAATAACACAACAAGATGAAAATGAAGTAAGAATGACATAAAGAAGATGTACCAACAGAGAAACACTGTAAAAAAATGTAACCAAATGAAATCATGCATTTAATTCAACATTGTTTTGACAATGGAAAAGTAGGTAAAAAATGTAGACAGCCTGGCAATTAATGATGCAATGTTTTAAATTTGGGTCACGAGTACACATACAATAGATTTTTTGGGTCTTACCCCTGCTTTGCACCGGATCCAGCTGCGTCGCATTATGGCAGCATCACGGCCTCCGGAATTGATTGTGGCCACTCTACACAGTGCTCCTGTTTCCACCAGGCATGGCGCATGTCAGAACTGGCTCGGCATGCCTCTTCGCTAAAGATACGCAGTGAGTCTATTTTTGATGGACCTGCTCCACTGTCGCGTCAAGCAGCACAGAGCGGATGAGATGGACAGGAAGTCAGACACAATGAAAGGCCTATGCTAGGCCTAGGATCCGGTCAATTTTCAAAATAAAACACCCCGTGCAGACTCCTTATAGTATAAAATCACAATATCAACTTCAATAACAAATGAAATGTCGAAATACTGATATGAAACAATTATGAATATATGGAGGATGAATATATTTTTAACAACTTAAACACAGCCACAAATATTCAATCCAAGATGTTTAGAACTCAATTTGACTGTATTAACTGTCTGTAAGTTACATCAGGACAGTACAAGTAATTAAAACAGACAAAAAGAAACAGTTTTACTATGTGACTTATTTTATCTATGGTTGAAGCACAAAAATCAAGTAAAATGACCAATTCAGGAGATCAGACAGACATTACGTGCAACTTCTGACATGCTCCCAGTGTGAATTGACACTTTGCAGCGGACGGAGCTAAGCCACGTTGGAACCGTGACGCGATGCAGCTGGACCCGAAAGCTGGGGTTAAGCTGAAGTGATCTTGTTCCTCTATATTATTCAAATCATCATTTTCGATTGCGGTTAACTAGCTCAATAGCTTGTTTGCAGTCACGTGAATCTGGTGATGCGCGGAAATCAGGTAGCAGATAGGAGGTAAACAGCAGAATGGAAAAGATACAGGAAAGCCTGAACTGTGCTAGTTTAGATGGCGTTACAGAGAAAAGTATTAACAGAAAATCACAACATATGTTTTCAACTGAATTTTTTTGCTGCTAACAAGGCAGTAGAAGTAACTACTGCAGATGAGAAATGACAGCTGTGGATTAACTTAACAACAAACATTCAATGGCACGGTGCCTTGAACGTTACGGTTGTTAACATTACTGGATTAACAAATTGCAAAAGACATAGTACAGACATGTCACTAAAGATGTGGATCAATGTGATGGGTAAGTTACAATACATACATTTACTGTATATGGTTTCCTATAGAAACGCCATTTAAATACTTAACATATAGTCCACTTACAGTGATTCTCTCTGATTTTCACACCTGGTGCTGCTTCACTTTGAAATCATTTTCTCTTAATGAAAAATTACAGAAAATTAATACAAACAAGCAAAGCTGATCTCATAAAGTAAATTGACGCTCTATAAAGTAGTCTCTGTGAGGTGTAGTATCAATCAATAGTGATGTGCGTATCAATCCGTGAATATCGATACTTCCTTTCAATACTACTTTTACAGGAAATATTAATTATTTTATGACACCAAATCTGTAACCAATTTTATATAAGTAAAAAGTGAAACTTGTGCTCAATATATGTGTCAGATATGGAACTACTTTTCCGTCTGTCAGAGCGAAAAAGGAGCATCATTTGGACATATTTCACTGCAGTAAGCTCAAATGAAGCGAGAAGAAACAGATTGAAGAGGGATCATGTCAACATTTTGTTGTTTCTAAACAAAAACATATAAATGTAAAATGATAGTCAATCTAGAATGTAAACTTTGTTGTAGTTCAAGTTCAAATTCTGTCAGGTTCTAACCTGAAGACCACTCTATCTGGTCCAAAAAGAATTATATCTAAGTCAGAGGAGCTGTTCTTATTTTCTTTTTTTTTGAGAGACTTTTTTTTTCTAAATGTGATGTGTTTGCTCAGATTTTCAGTTGACCTGTTGGTTGCATAGATTGTCTTTAATTGCTCTGATTAAAGAAAAAACAAAGTTTGATATTAAGGGTCAATAGGATATTGGTGGTGAAACTGGATGAACTGTGGGAACAGCAGTTCAAGACTGACATTCCTGAGTATATCAGGGATGACCAAGAAGACCAGCAGTTCTTGGATTTGATCTCCAAATCAGCCAAGCTAGTTGATGGCCATTACTGCATTGGATTACCTCTAAAGGAAAGAAAAATATGCTTGCCTGACAATAGAAGTGTTGCTGAATAACACACACTGAACCTAAAGATAAGATTTAAGAAGGATCCTTCCTTTCACTCACACTACATCAACTTCATGTCTGATATGTTATCTACAGGCTATGCCAAGAAGGTGCCACATGATATCCTGGAGTGCAGTGATGGCAGAAAATGGTATCTATCACATCATGGGGTTTTGCATCCACAAAAGAAAAACTTCAAGTGGTGTTTGAGTATGGGGCGACGTTATGTGGAGTCTCGCCGAATTCTCAGCTCTTGCAACTTCTTCAAGTTGCTCGAACTTTGCCCTCAGGAAATGTGCTGAAGACAATACAGAACAATTTAGTCCTCAAGCTGTTAGCACCATCCTCAACAATTTCTATGTTGATGACTGCCTCACTTCAGCAGCTTCAGATGAGGATGCAATAGCTCTTTATCAACAGCTAAAGGCAATTTGTTCCAAGGGAGGCTTTCCACTTCACAAGTGGATAAGTAAGAGTCATCACCTGTTGACCACCATACCTGAAATGGAGAGAGAGAAAGAAATTAAGAATCTGGATATGGACTGTGACAATCTTCCTGTGGAGAGGGTGCTAAGTGTACAGTGGTGTGTTCAGTCCAACATCTTTAAGTACTGTACAGAATCATCTTGAAAGGCTGACCTCTCACAAGAAGAGGGATTCTCTCAATAGTCAGCTCGGTGTATGATCCCCTCAGCATTTTGACACTAGTAGTCCTGACTGCCAAGAAGATCCTGTAAGATCTGTATAGGAAAAAGATTGGTTGGGATGCCATGGTGCCTCTGCACTCTATTACAAAGGGATGGAGTAGTTGGATTCAGGACCTTTATGAGTTGGAAGAGTTCAAGGTTGACAGATGTGTCAACCCAATAACTTTGGAATGGTAGCATCTGCTCAACTGCATCGTTTCGCTAATGCATGTAAGGATGGATATGGAACCATTAGTTAACTGTTGTTGCATAACAACCGTGGCCAGGCACACTGTGGATCTGTGGTGGGGAAAGCAAGAGTTGCTCCATTGAAACCAGTAATGATCCCTCATATGGAATGGATGTACTGTGCAGAAAAGAGCTGCAGATGGAACTAGCTGACTCCATATTTTGGACCGATAGCACCTCTGTTCTCAAATACATAAACAATAGAACCACAAGATTTCGAACTTTCATTGCCAACAGAGTGTCTGAAATGTCCAAGGTCTCACATGCAGACAGTGGAAAGATCCATCCATCAGAAAGAGCAGCCACAGAGGGAGACAAAATACCTGGAATTAAGAAAAGCAGTGGTCTCACAGTTGAAGAGCTGGCTAATGCTGATATGGAGATAATCTGCTTCTGCCAGAAGAGGATATTTGTGGATGAAATCTCAAGTCTAAGAAAGGAAATGAGTGTTAGGAGGTCTAAATATATTCATAAACTCAACCCCATTCTGGAAAATGATATGTTAAGAGTTGGAGGGCTAGAAGAGATTAAACATACTATATTATACTCGCCAAAGATTTCCACATTTCTGATCTGGTTCTTCAACATGTACTTAAGGAGGTGGGTCATGGTGGTCACAATCATATACTATCCAGACTGCGGCAAAAGTATTGGATTCCTTGTGCTACTGTGTTAATCAGAAAAACTGTGTTGAAATGTGTTGTTTGTTGCCACATAAATTGTACTCCTGGATAACAGCACATGGCAGATTTACCCCTGGATAGAGTTTCTCCTGATGAACCCCCTTCACATACGTTGAAGTCGATTATTTTGGACCCTTTGGAGTGAAGTGTGGTAGGAGTGTGGTGAAACACTACAGTGTCATCTTCACATGTTTAGCTGTATGAGCAATTGCTGAGGTTGCGTCATCACTTGACACAGACTCTTTCGTCGATGCCTTTCAGTGTTTTATAGCCAGACGTGGGCAAGTGAAGGAACTGCAGTCTGATAATGGCACCAATTTTGTAGGAGCTCAGCGTGAGTTAAAGGAGGCAATTTAAAGCTGGAATCAAAGTCAGATCCATAATACACTGCTCCAGAAAGGAATCAAGTGGATCTTCCATCTTTCTGCTCGCTCACATCATGGAGGTGTATGGGAAAGATTAATGAGATTAGTGAGAAAGGTTATCAACTCCACCCTCAGTGTGCAAAGTCGAGGCCGTCCAATCACCAAGGCTTCCACAGATCCAAATGACCTTGAAGCGCTTACTCTGAACCATCTTTTGCTTCTTAAAATTGATCCAAATGTCCCACCAGAACAATTTCAAAACAAGGCATATGTGCACACCGCAGGTGAAGGCAAGGTCAGTATGTCAGATTTATTCTGGAAAAGATGGATTAAAGAAGATCTTCCTCAGCTGCAGGAGGGACAGAAAGGGTCTTGTATGTCAAATTCAGATTAAGACTAAGACTGAACAGACCCATTAGCAAGGTCTGCCTTCTATTGGAAGCAGAGGAGCTGTAATATCTCCAGCTTAACTTTACCTTGCCCTTTGACCCCTATGACAAGACTAGACTGACTTCAAATTGACTTTGCCCCTTACCCAATGTCTAATATCTAACATCACAAACTTTACTAACCCAGAGTGATGGTAAAATAAGACTGTGAAAATGAATTGTGAACTCATAATAGTGAAGAAGATCTGCATGATACTGAAATATATTTGATGTTTGATTGTTACTTATAATTGTGTAATTATTATTTGAAACATAATAATTACGGGCCGGTATTGTTGGTGCTGAAATGTTTATTTGCTTCTGTTTATTTGTTTTGGTTGCGCACATTCTTTTGGTTCTTATTATTTCCGTTGATGGGCACTGGAGAGGGGACTCACCTTATTTTACCTGTTCCTTTTCCATGGTGGGAGATAAAGACAAAGAGGGTGAGCGGGGCTCTGATATTTCCTGTTGACCGCCACAAGTTATTTTCAAGTTATTTTCAGTATAATTTTGCCCGTTAATACTTTCGTTTAATAAACACCATAAAACGCATCAGCGTCACAGTTAAGAGCCCACTTAGTCTCTTAGCAGCCCTTCATTCATAGTAGTCGCTACACTGAATTTCTTAAAACTATAATCAAACTCTAGCCACTGAAAAACTATGGGCCTAAAAACTAGAAAAATGATGCCAAAATGCAAGATGTATATTATTACAAGCAACAAAAACTATGTAATAATGTAATTAAGTAGAAAAGTACAGGGTAAATAGGGAATACAATCTTGTTCCTCTTCTATTATAATAGTAATAGTTTGATACTAAATAGGTATTTTTAAGTAATACCATGAAATAAGGTAATAACCTGGAATAAACAGTGAGTTTATGCTGAGTAATGTCAGACTAAAAGCAAAAGAAGCAGAACCTGATCAGTCCTCTTATGCGCAAGTCCTCTTATGCGCAAGTGCTAGCACTTGCCTCCTGATGTTTGGTTTAATCTAATACTATACCATTTCATTAAATAGAAACAGGTAGCTTGGGATTTTGCAGCCCTGATTCATGAGTACTATAAAGAAACTACTGTTTCTGTTGCTGTGTTACCTGTTACATCAGGTTACAATGCAGCACTAAACATATCATTGGTACAGTATACTCCCCCCTGAACTGCTACCTTACCGTGGTGGGGGAGTTTGAGTGCCCGAATGATCCTGGGAACTATGTTGTCCGGGGCTTTATGCCCCTGGTAGGGTCTCCCAAGGCAAACAGGTCCTTGGTGATGGGTCAGACTAAAA
>JAPQRN010022224.1:0-23823 GCA_037367275.1 Coranthus polyacanthus | reverse complement strand
ACAGTTGAAATGATGAATTAATTCCTCCTGTTACATCACATTTGGTTCTTAGCAATGAATCCATCAAACACATCACATCTCAAATGGTATTTTCCAACTAAACAGCTGACTGGTGTATTTCCCTTCATATCAGGGCTGAGCAGATGGCCAGTGTCCAGAGCTCCCATAAAGCTGGTGCAGGTGACCGAGCTGACTTCTGGCGGTTGCGAGGCCAGCGATCAGTGAAGAGAAAGGACCTGAGGAAGAGCAGAGAAAACCTGAGCAGTCAGATGTTGGCCACCCCCTTCCCTGCCTACGAACGGGTGGTGCTTCGAGAAGGTGGGTGAGCAGAATGGCCAATTTGGATTCATATTCTCTGTTCTGAACAGCACTCTTAAACAGAGACTTTCATTATGTTGTTATTTAGTCATTTAGATACTGACCCCCTATACAGTTTTTCTTATGGTTGTAAGCATATCCCTGTTGGCAGTTTTACATAACCATAATCTCTGGTCTATATCTCCTTTCTCTGTATTTCATCTGGACCACTTCTATATCATATATATTTTCTGTGTACCAAAAGCAGACTCTCAGGTCTTTTAATGAACACAAACATTCAAACACAACTAAACTTAAATTAAACAATTATAATATTGTGGGAAGATTCTTAATTTGGTAGTTTGTTTATCCAGCCCTGAGGACTCAACAGTGAGCCTCTTATACTGATCTGTAAGGATTCTTCTCCTCATCCTCCTCCCAAATGACTCACAGTATTTGGGTTTTAGGAATTGGAGGGGGAAATAGCTCAATAGTGCCTCCTAGAAAATTTTAAATTTAAGCCTCTGCATGAGGTTTCACCTAGACGTACCAAATTTGGTAGGCACATGTATGAGGTCCAGACATAAAAAAATGCCCCTGTGACCCAAACCCTACACCCAACAGGAAGTCTGCCATTTTGGTATGAATATGCAATTTTTGTCCAGCCATTGTACCAGCATGTAATATTTAACTCCTTTACATTATCCAAAACAAGGCCAGGCCTGAAGACATTAACATGCCCACCTTAAAACCCCTTACCTGCAGCCCACCTCAAGGTGCATGGAGGTGTGAGGGACTGATCTTCGCTGCTTGCAGCTTTAATTTTCTTTGCTGCTTTTATATGTGATGGTAGTTGCTGCATAAATAGCATTTACCAAAAATAAAACAAAATCAGCTTTTTGCAAAACAACAGCTGCAAAATGTAAAGATTTTGAAGGTACAAACGAGCAAACGTACTGAATGTAAAAAACTCTGCTTGTGATTTGCTCTTCCTGCTTAAAACATACATGTGATATGCTACGACTTGCTCTTCATACTTTTACACTTCAGTGAATTGTGTCTTGTGTAGCTTTACGTTTAGTGAGGGAACTTTTCTGGTCCTCAGCTCTTACAGTGGAGCTGTCATTAACACTGGCCAGGCCTGCATTTGAACCTCTGTTTGCCTAAAAGATGATGCTCAATTTTTCAACATGAACATAGACCTTAAATTAAAATATTTTAGTTTCACAAATATTACTGATTTAAGACTGCTGAACTAACCAACAGTGTGTCATTATAGCTGGTTTTCGGCGTCCTGTGGTTCTGTTTGGTCCCATCGCTGATGCTGCTAATGAGAAACTGGCCTCTGAGATTCCCGACCAGTTCGTTATTGCCAGTGAGTCTCTATTTACATCTATCTGTGAATATGTGTACTTGGTCTTTAATGCTTCACACTGACAGTTTCTGTGGTGTCCTGTTAGAAACTGAGCCAAAAGATGCTGGCTCTGAAAAGTCCTCAGGAGTGGTTCGCCTGAACACTATCCGACAAATCATTGAGCAGGTAAACACTCACGCATACTTTAACATAGTCATCAGTCTAAGTCATGCCTAATAATACAAATAATATCCAGAACTGATGAAGCCAGATGGCTGCCTACCCGGAGCCTGGTTCTCTCAGAGGTAGATGCAGACACACAGCGATACAGGGACACAGTAAAAAGTACACTTAAAGACTAGGCTGATTATTAGCATTTATCTGGATATCACTATTAATTGTGCAAATTACTAAAGTAATGGTCACTTATGTTAGTACTTCTCTTTGCTGGTACTGGGCTGTTTGACTCTGGAAGGTGTGTTCTGTATGAAAAGCATCTTCTCTAGTTTTAATTTGAGTGACAGTAACATGGCAAAGATACCGTAGTCACATTTGTATTCACATCAACAGTCACAGCTTCTTATCTTGACTTATCTAGCTCTTCGGTTTCTCATTAATTTCAGTGTGTCTCCTTTTTATCTTCCTCCTCACCCAATAAATCAAATTCACAACTAAGTTGAACATTTTAAAACAATGTTTATGTGTATGCAATGTTTACCCCAGGTAAACCAATCAGAATCAAGAACCAGAACTATCCATTTTATAAAGGGCTGTGTAACCTGATGAGGACCAACATAATGTACTAGTGATGAAAAACAAACAGATGTTAAAAGACAAAAGCAGAAATGAACCTGTGAAAGAATGGGTGAATAGTATAGAGAGACTACACAAAAGAGCTGAAACATATGATTTTCTTTTTTCATTTTTCTGATTATACATTGTACAATAAAATGTCAAAACACTGTAAACAATGCAGATAGTTTGTGTGTCTCTTTGTAAAAGCCTTCATGTGCAAACCCACACCTCTGTCTCCTCATGCTGCACAGGATAAGCATGCCCTGCTAGATGTAACACCCAAGGCAGTCGACACACTGAACTACACCCAGTGGTACCCCATCGTCATCTTCTTCAACCCTGACAGCAAACATGGCATCAAGGCCATGAGACAGAGGATCATTCCCAACTCCAACCGCAGCGCCAGGAAGCTGTACGAACAGGCTGTCAAACTGAGGAAGACCTGTTCGCACTTATTCACTGGTCAGTGCTGGACAGGGATTCAGTCAGTGCAGTGGTTTTTTGTCTGAACCTTTATTTGAGTGTGCTGATGGTTTTCTCTTCTGCTCAGCCACCATCGATCTGAACTCAGCCAACGACGCCTGGTACGGCAGCGTCAAAGACTCCATCAGAGAACAACAGATGCAGGCTGTCTGGGTTTCTGATGGCAAGGTAAACTTAGACATATACACACACAAAAGACAAGCAGCCACTGAAAATATTCATTCACCTTTCACTTACTGTATTCCTATAGGGTATAGGTTTAATCCTACAGATCTTAAAACAGACCACACACCGGGGTAGAGGGTTGTTTACCACACAAAGTGAAAGTCTGTATTGTAAGAATTAGTCAACTGGAATTAATTGAGAACAATGGCTTTTGAAATGCAAACTTTGTGTTAGTGCTGTGTTTCTGCACAGCTCCAGAATCAGCTGAAGGTAGCAGTCATCGGGGACAATTAATGATTTTAGAACAATGATGACAGTCACAGCTGTGAGCTTATTGTAGATTGCTTGCTGTTTGCTGTCTACAGTAGGATTTATTAGATATTCGGTAACTGATCTGTAGAAAAAATCTGTCTACATACTCTGGGTACTACTTCTTTAAAAATGAAACCTAGCAGAGGGCAATACTGTCAATATGTATTGTATTTTGAATGTATTTTATCCCTCGTGTGGACAAAAAATGGTCAATTAATTATTTTATTTCTATTAAGTCAATAATTTTTTACAGGAGTCATTCTGGTCTCTTTCATTATATTTGGACCCTTTAGTAAGTTTTCTGGTGGCTCCATTAACTAGATTTGATAATGTATAGAAGGCTTTGATGTCTGCTGTGGTGTCGGGCTTTGACGTATGTTTTTTACTTTCGGAGTTTCTGTTTGCGGAATTAAATGTAAAACAGCTCGACTGTAGTTGTGGTTAATGTGTTACACTAACAAGACCGTAAAATGACTTTGCTACACGAATGCTTGATGAAGTGTACTGTTTTAGTGTCAGTAAGCTAGTGTTTAGCATTAGCTTACCCATAACCTTGCAGATGCCTCAGATCCCTTGCACTCTTGCAGCTCTGCCCCTTTTGTCCAAATATAGTCACTTCTGGCTCCAAAGAGCCAACATGACAACAGCCAAAATGCAAACTACTGCTTACAAAGCGGCTTTTCAAAAACCAATGAGTGACATCACAGTTCCTCCGTCCATTATTATATTGTTTACACTGTGTACTGTCTATGGTCTTTGCATTTTCTCTCCATTGAAAAAAAAAAAAAACAAAAAAAAAAAAACCCAGTGGAAACCACTTACACTATGCAAAATAGATGCTTTATTGTTTTCTTTATTGGGCCCCAAGCACTGTCCAGTGTGAAGGCCCTCTTAAACTGAAAGGATTATTATTCTCCCCAATGAATTGCATATTTCAGGTTATAAACCTGCTCAAAAATTCACAAAACCTGCAAATGTTTCAGATGTGGTGAAAAATGTTATATTTTAGGGGCACTTGAGCATGGATGTGCCAAATGGTTCAATAATGCCCCATAGAAAATTTCAAAAATCAAGCCCCTGCATGAAGTTTCATGTAGACATACAAAATTTGTAGGCACATGTATCATGTTCAGATGCACAAAAAAGACTCTTGGACTCATACCCTACACCCAGCAGTGTAGGGTATGAGGCACCTTTTTGGTTTGAATATGCAATTTTTGCACTGTTTTTGCCAGTTTAAAAAAAGCTTTGCAGGAGGTTCCACCTAGACATACCAATTTTTTTAGGCCTGTTCATCAGGTCCAGGCTTACAAAAAACCCCTCTAGGAACCATTCCCTAAACCCAACATGAAATCCATCATTTTGGTTTGAATATGCAATATTGCCCGGTTTTGCCATTTCCAGTTGTTATACTGTTGACAGAAGGAATAATATTGAACTCTAATTTAGAATAACATTTTCTTTCATAATATTAGGCCTTAATTTTCTCATAAAAAAGCAAATGGAACTTTTTATTGATGCATATGGCCTAAATGTCAAACTTTATACATGTCTAAATAATAATAATAATAATTGTTATTGAGATGAAGTATTTTTAGTGTTTCATGTAAGACTTTTAAGTAATTGAGAAAACAAACCCTAGATGTTGCGTGTCTGTCAGACCTGCAAACATTAGATGTGTAAACAAAATCTGAACACCACACAAGGGTTAATTATGTTTGCTTTGTTGTGGTACAATTCTCTGTGCTCTGTGTTCAGCTGTAACAGTACATTAAGTAATGTAAAGAAGTATGTATGAAGACCTGAATGTGAACTGAATTAGACTGTTTTTGTTGGATTAGTATTTAACCCAGTCTCCATTTCTGTGTGCACATGTGTATGAGTATACTGTAACATTCAGTAGCAGTAGACATTCTCTGATGGTGGAGTTGGAGTCTCTGATATATAGTGGACTGAGTGCCCTTCTATCTTCGTGTCACCTTTATAGCAGCCACTTGTGTGCACTCTGAGCATGCTCACTGTGTCTTCCTACTTCCTGCCAGTAGTGCTCTACAGCTCGGCTCTGTTTGTCTTTCTTTCTTCTCTCTTGTTCTCGTGCTATCCGTCTGTCCATCCTTCTTTCCTGTACACCCAAGATCCATCATGTGTCTCTTCTAGCTGGAGGGAGTAGAGAGTGATCTGCAGTGCCAGGACGTCGAGCGTCTGTCCTTCCTGTCCGTCATGTCTGCTGACTACCTAAGCATGGACAGCCGGCTGACCTCCGACTTGGAAGACACCGCGGACGAGGCCGGGGCTTACACTGACAATGAGCCGGATATGGAGACGATGCACATCTCAGCCATCAGCCGCTCATCTGAACCTGTGTCAGCCGATGAGGTCAGCATCGAACACACAGACTACATACACCAGGGTCTGTATCACAAACAGGATTAAGGGGTTAGTGAGGTAACTTAAGATAACTTCTGCCTATTCCTACCCACAATCGTCTGTGTGACTATGCACTTTGCATATTGCTGTTTTGGACTGAAAGTAGTTATCAAAAAGCACCACAGTTTGGTCTTTTTCCTCTAATCTCTGTGTCCATACTCTTTGTTAGTGTCAAATAATTGATAAGAAGTGAGAATTAATTGTTTGTTCCATGGTATGATTGTGTATCAGCAGAGCTACACCTCCACGTTGGACTGAAAACTCTTGTCAAAAAAACAACAGTGTTTTGCCTTTTGCTTCTATACTCTTTGAAGCTATTACAATGCAGTAGATGGTGGTAAAAGGGTCAAAGTTCAAGGCAGAATGTTATGATCAAGAGGCAAGGACTTTGGCTCTAAAATGAAGCCAGTGCAGAGGTACCTTAAAGTGTAATACCCCTGACTGCCACTGGGTGCTGGTACTGTGTACTGTGTTCTAGAATATTTCTGTCTTCATTCTCCTCCCTTCTGCTATCTGTGTGTTACTGTTTTCAAAGTCCCCCATGAAAGAACAACAACATCTGACCTACTACTACACGCTGAAAATGAGAAAGCAGTTTTGTCAACATAACCCTAACCCTCCACCTAACCCTTTTTATGTGGTATTTTCTTCTGTCTGGATTTAGTCACAGCTCGTTTCTCCACATGCAAATGTTCTACCAAAACAACTTCTCCTCCGCTACTTAAGACGAAAGTGTTTAGTTTAAAGAAATACAGACTAGACAAACAACCCACAGCCAGACCTATATCTGGAGCTGGAACAGCTCTAACAAAGTGTGGAGATAGGTCTGAATATGTAAAACTGGGTTCAACAATCAAGTTCAACAAAAAAAAAAAATCATGTTCACCTATGAAACTTGGGATACCACTGATCATTGCAGTCTTTTTGGCACATGTCTTCCTCTCGATTGTAGTTATAATTCACTGTCAAGAACCATTGATCATCAGGTAATTTCTATCCATCAACATTCATGAGGTTCTTTGCATTGACCTTTTATGGCTGAATGTGGTGTGGGTATGTTTAGGGCGGGACATAAAGCTGATCCACATGGGGATGTGTGCACATTAAAGGGAGCATGAAAATCTGAATTTTTTGTTTTGGTGGGGTTTTTTGCACATGTACGTACACCCAAGTGTGGAACCTACACACTGTTTTCTAAACAAGGCTTCTGGTGAGGGGTGGAATCAGGCGGTTCTTTAACTTCAGGGAGTGATACCTGACCTGCTGCACCACTCATCTGTACACCGATACAGTTTGCTTGTTTCTCTTAATACAATCCTTTTTAAAAATGTAGCACTTACATTTGGATTTCAGTTGAATTCTGTCACAATGCTGCCAGAAATACTACAGCACCAACTGTGGATGAATCCTCCACAAAAATAGTCCCTGTTTCCTCCTCCTTTCAGTAACATTTGCTTATGCCATTAATGTCCACAGTGGAATTACATCGGTGTTTTTCTTAACATTCTTTTGTAGATTTTTGTGTGTTTTTAAAGGAAAAGCCAATTGTCTGCCAATTAAGGCCTGATATATATTTAAAATCAGACATTTAAATTTTGTCATGTTTATCCACATTTCAGTTTCCACCGAAAATTGTATGTTTCCACCACAAATAGAAAAAAGACCTCTGCGGGGCTTTTTCTTAACATACTAAATATAGTCAATAGTGAGTCCACTTTCCACCCGCCATTCTAAGCTCACCTGCAGAAATGGAATATAATATTCAGAACTATATTTTCTACCTGGAATCACCTGAAAATAAAAATTGTTGTGTTTTTGTTATTTTAGAATAAGCCATTTATATCTACGGGAGAAATGGGTTGCCAGTATTTCTGAACAAACTTCCTCTTCTTCTTGTTTCTTTTTTAAAGCATCCAACGTGCATTTAATGTCACCTACTATGTCTATATGAGTGTGGACCAGAGTTATTACTCCCTTACCTAAAAAGCCGCAAATAGACAAAACAAACACTAATTCAGTCAGGACCACTTTAGTCAAAAATTTCTTTTATTTGATTTGCAATAAATTATATTTGGCAGTATGGCTCTGTTCTGGGACCTCCCTGCCTTTCCATACACATACGTGGAAAGCCTAAGGCAGGAAGTGCACACGTTCCTTCAGCTTGTGGCTGGAGCAGGAGGAGTAGGCAGGCTGAGATTTACCAATAGGAAGCTTAGGAGGGAATCACCTGGCAATATGATGAGGTTTGGCAGACAGCTGTTATCGATGAGGTGCTATGTGGCCAGAGCTTGACTTCGTGGCATTGCTTGAACTAACGCTATGCTCCATCTCCAATGAGGACCTTTCACATTTTTCATGGCCACTGCAGGGGAGGGAGTGGTGGTTCAGCTGGTTGCAATCTATAACTTCAACACTTGATACAACTAAAGATTACACACTGTACTAAGTGTGTTAGTCATTGTGGCATGAAAAGCTAATGTTTGTGTGTGTGTGTAGATCTTGCGCAGATACAGTCCAGACATCCGAAGTCGCATGAGGAAAATGAGCAGTCGGGAAGTCGTGAACAGGGCCAACAGCCCTCCTGTGTTCATACCAGACAAGGTGAGAAATATGTCCAGTCAAACACAGAGTAGGGACTGTCCTTTTGTTCTCATGTGCTTAAGTGAGGCAATTCATTTCAAGTAATGGATCAACAGCGTTTTTATTATATATCATTTAGCAAACAAAAATGTTAAATATTCACTGATTCCAACTAAAATAGGCATTTTGTTTTGGATTTTCTGTCGTTAAACCTAATATCTTTCTGCACTCATTCTGTTTGACTACCTACTGTAATGTATCTTGCACATTTTCTGTGTAGTTCCTGCACCTTTGGACCTTGGACACAACATAAGCAGAAAGCACAAAGAAAAGTTTGTTTAACTTAGACACATAGTAGACATAGAATCTTTGAATGTACTGTATATTTCATCAGGTTTTGTAAATATTCTAGCATGCCATGTTTTGGGGGCTCCTTATGAGTCTTTCAGCTAGGTGCATAGTAGTCTAAGAAACAGTTTCACATTCCAAACTCTTCAGTTTCACTCCTTGATCCAAATATCAATTTCTGCTGCTTAATTATTCAATCAGTTTAAGGGAATCAGCATTTCAAAACAATGTGCAAAGAGCTCTGTTGCATCTTTTTTGATATCCCCATAAAACACTAAAACATGTCTGGTCATTCAACAGGTGTTGTGGTCTGATGAGGAGACCAAATTAATCCATGGGCTCATCCATGAAAAAACATCACAGATATAGATAAAAAAACTGAAATAGAATACTATACTTCTTCTTTTAACTTACTTCTTTTAATATTACACAGCCTAGTTTGTTTCAAATCCATTTACGGAAACCGGAAAACCTGGTTATTATTTTGATAATTACTATGGTATTACTATTAAATGCTTCTTTATTATCAAACTGTTGCCCCACTTTTACCCGTTAAAGTGTTACAGTGATTACCAATGTGAGATTGGGCTTTTTGTCTAAACACTGCAGTTTTTATGACTCTCCTTTGTCAGGTGAAACTGTCTTTGAGGGAGGAGCCGGTGCTCATGTCAGGCTCCACTAACCCCCACTACCGGTACCGCCAGCACCACCCCCCGCCCCCCAGCTCCAGCCGCAGTTATGACTCCCCGTCCAGCAGCAGCCCTGCCAGCAGCAACAATGACCCTCCTCCACTCATCTCTCGTGCAACCGCCTCCTATTGTCCACCGCCTCCGCCTCCACCTCACCTCAACTCTTTCAGCAAATCCAGGACCCTAGGTGGGCCCCAGCCGCTGGCAGCAGAGGGTGCACTCCACACTCCTGCTGCTCTGTCTAGTGCAGGTGTACTGACCTGCATGCAGCAGGAGGAGGCAGGGGAGGAGAGCCCTGTGGCTGACCCATCTCTGAAGTCCTTTCTGGGGAAGATCAAGGCCTTTGAGAAGATGGATCACTTTGCACGCGCTCAAAGGATTCTGGAGCTGCAGGAGGCCCAGAATGCCAGGGTGAATAAGATAAGATATCTTGTATTGCCCCAGCAGGGAAATAGCCACATGTGCTCACTGTTCTCCCTGATCATCAACAGTAACATGTACGTAAAGTAGGGCTGGGTGATCTGGCGAAAAGATCACGTGACAATCTTTTCTGAATTTTCTCACCTTATAAAATGTAGGCAAGTTTAAACCAAACTTTCCTCTAGCTTCCTCTGGTTTCTGGGGCGTAGTCTTGTGTGATGGCTTTTTGTTGTCGTTATCTTACTAGAAACTATATATTTTGCATCATTTTGGACTGACATTATTACAATATTGACAACATCTAGATGAAGTAACACTATCAACATTTTCCTGTACATACAGCTGCAGTGTTTCCATTAATTACCTAGACTATGGCAGACAAATTTGTCCCGTCTGAGTTTTATAATGAACCAAAAATGTTTTCACACTAGCATAACTCTAATCTGTGTAAATCAGACTCACTGCACATTGGAGTCCAGAAGTTGGACCCACATGGCTCATGGACTCATGGATTATATCTGCAGCAGCACTAAAACTAAACCTGAACACTTTAGTGTGGAAAGATGCTACAGTATCACTATAAACAGACTGAAATAAGCTCACTAGCCTAGCAACCTGTGCTAACAACATTAATGCTGCAAACCCATAGGTTAGTGCAACACCTATGTGCAGCGCTTTCGTAATACCGTAATTACGCTGATAAACGGGCCATTAAAGCTGAATGTTAGCTGAGTAGAAAAGCTTTGACAGCGCTGTTACTTTTTTTAATGACATGATCTGTACGATCCCTCAAAAGTAGGACAAATTAAGATCGATCACAATCTAAGATTGTGAGATTGCCCAACCCTAATGTAATGTATTGCACTCAGCAGATATCACAGGATTTGATTAATTTGGCTGGCATTTTTACAGATTGATCACTTTGCATGTGTAGACCTTTATGGAGCAGCAGACGGCACAAATTTAACATGTTTGTTTATGTTGCATTCATGTATTTCCCACACTGTAAATGACTGTCCCGTAAAAAAGAAAAAAAATTCTTTACAGTTATCCTACTCTTACCGAGTTTACAGTATGTTACTGTAATAATACCATGTATGGAATTACAGTACAGGGCTGTATTTTTTTTAAATTTCACAGTAGTTTTTTCTACAGTGTCTTACTGTTGCAGATGTCTGGCAACAGTATCTGGTAACAGGGGTGAATAGTGGGCATGTCAAAGAAGCAAAACCATGAGACCGTGAGTGACAAGCCCTGTGTCAGCAGAGATAGGGTGGGAATAGAATGGTAGAGAGATGTCCTGCTTTATTTGTAAACTTAATGTAGTAAGTCAGCTGCAGTATCTTATTATGAGGCAGCTGCTCTTCCTGTTGACCACTGGAGCTCTGGAGACCCAAAATGCATTTGGGAGTATTTTCCAGAGTATTGTCCTCTCTAACACTGTACTCCAGTACCAAACTTAGCACTGCTCATAGCACAGTTTCTCCAGCTGATGTTCTTCCCACAGTGTTCAGAGAATCACTCCATGTATAAATACACATCAGGCCAACACAGGGATCATGATGAACCCTGCAGCCTACTTTACTCATGGTGTTACAATGTCACTAATCTAACAGAATGGTAAATAAAACAGCATGTGAAACTGCACTGCATAATGAAATACAATGACCGTGTTACTGTATGATAGAACATGTAGATGATTTGTGCTAATGTTCATAAATGTTCATATTCTTCCATGACACGTTTGAATAACTGTACACTGCAGCAGACACCGTGGGTTAATAGTGACACTATTGTCATCCAGATTCAGTGAACATATTTGTAGTGAGGAAATGTGAATCTGAATGATGTTAAATGAATAATGCATTTGGAACCAATGTGTTTTCTAACCCCCTGCTGCTTGGAGAGCACTGAGTAAAACTACTCAAGTACTTTGTGTTTGCAGCTGGAAATCGCCCAGAAGCACCCAGATATCTACGCTGTTCCTCTGAAGACTGCCAAACTGGATCACAGTCGGCCTCAGCCTATTGGGTAGGATCACTACTGCATCCAACTGTCTCCAACTCCACTGTGAGTGTGTCAGTGTCACTGCTGCTAAATAAATAGTAAGTTAAAAAGTAAAAGGTGCAAGCAGCAATGATCAGGCCTTTGGACCTTTGCACATGTAGACCTCTTCAGGCTTGGCCTTCAGGCTTGGCCCGTACAACAGCTGGAAATGGCAAAAACTGGGCAAAATCATATTCCACCCAAAATGACAGACTTCCTAATGGGTTTAGAGTATGGCTCCAAGAGGATTTTGTGCATCTAGACCTAGTACATGTGTTTACCAAAACACACCATTATGAAAACTTTTCATTGCAAACGTCTTTAGATGAAACCAAATTTGAAGGCACTTGGGTTCATTAAAGTACAAGTACATTAAAGAAAATTACAAATGGTGGACTTCCTGTTGGGAGTACAGTATGGTTCCAAGAGGCTTTTTTTTCAAATATGGACCTGATACATGTGTCTACCCCATTTGGTACCTTTAGGTTAAACCTCCCACAGGGGCTCAATGTTTAAAGGTTTGTAGAGGGCGCTACTGATCCATTTCTAGTGAAACACTGAAGTTTGCTGTGTCCCCACGGCAACACCATTTAATGAAATGTCACCATTTTGATCACTTTTTATCACAAAGGTCTTTAGATGAAACTGACCAAATTTGGAGTTGGTCGGGTAAATTCTCTGTGAGTTCATTAAAGTATATGGGCTGAAAATGGCAAAAACTGGGCATAAATGGTGTATTCAAATAAAAATGGCCGACTTCTGACACATGTACAAAGTTTTGTGAGTTTTTTAAGCATGTTTAGCCCCTCAAAAATTGAAATAATCCTCAGAGTTTCAAGAGCACTGGTGAGTGCTCAGGCCCTAATAATAAATAAATGATGCTCAGTACAGCCTGTATTTTCTGTCTTCCAGCTCCAGCTCTCGTCCTGAGCCCCAGATGCCTTCTTCCTCCAAGGAGGGCCGTCACTTTTACCCGAGTGAGGAGGAGGCAGTGGAGGAGGCAGTTCCCGGATACTACACAGCCAACTCACACCAGTACCAGGACACTGAGCTGTAGGCTCAGACACACAGTCAGATGGTCAGCTCTGCCTGGAACCTCCTGTACACAGACACTGCACTGCAGTCTATTTACTCACGTACCATTCCATCACAGCCTGCACCCGTGAGCTGCTGACTCTGAAATGGCTCTTGCTTCTTTGATGTTGAGGGGGAAAAACTTTGTGTTTTTTGCTTCAAAAAAATTTAAGCAATCTTTACTATCCTACTGGATAGTCCACACTTTGTGTTTGATGCTGTAATGTTTTCTTTCTTACTTACCTCTTTTAATTGTCAGACTGGGTGATCAGGAACCACTTGTTTTCTTGCCTATGCAATTTTTCAGTTTGTGCACAGCAACTGCAACCTATTGCCAAGAGTATTGCCCTCACAAAAACCTCGACAAACCGAAAAACCCAAACTGCGCTTTATCATCTCTATACCCTTTTGTAAGCTCTTCTATTTGCCAGCTATAATCAACAAAGGTTACGTATATATTATTACATACATATATAGTATATATATATTCCATATCTAAAGTGTTTATACTCTGTCTTTGCATTCCTTCCTATATGACAATGCCTGTGTATACATAAAGTATATATAGATATATATAGATATATATATCTATATAGATCTATATAGATATATATATATTGAAAGAGATATTCTATCTATTAACACTGGAATTTGTTAAAATTTTTTGAAGTGCCTTTTACTTTCTTAGTCCCATGAGGTTTGGGTTGTCTTTCCTCTGCCCTTCAGCTGCCCAGCCGGACTAAAACCTCTGCTGCTGTCAAGCTTAAAGGGAAACCAGGGAACCAGTCACACCAAAACCTTAATGCTGTCCCCACACACTGCACTGTCTGCTGTCACCTACAGGGACGAAACACAGCCACACCGATACAGAACACAGCCTGCAGGGTGCACTGTCTGCCATGTGGAAGAAACGCTGTTCGATCTGTAGAATCCAAGTGCGAGAGTCTAACACCACTTTGAAATTTGAACTTCAGATAATTACAGGTTGTCTGTGTAATCTGTAAAGGCTCGGTCATATCAACATTTAAAACGGCAACATTTTAAGCATAAATGTCTTCAATGAAAAGTAAATCTGTGTGAATCCACTTGTACTTTGACACACAAATTTGTGCCTTTCCCAACTTTTTCAACCATGCTGATGTGTGAAGCTGGAGTGCCAGACATTAGAACTTTAGAAACTATCATAGTTCAGTAGTTGTTTGTGTTTTACCCTCCCTTTTCCAAAGTTTAAACTGCATCAGAATAACGGCATGGGTTGTGGTTGAATAGTCAAAAATGTTTCCTCCTCTGTCCTCCTTCATCTTGATGATCATGAGGTCAAGGACAGATGTGAAAGAGAATTCCTAAGGACATATGAAAAGTGCGGTGCTGAGAGAATCTGACTGCACTTACACTAGGCAGGTGTTGGATGGACTAGCACCTTAAGCACCCTGTGTGTTACCATGTTACTACTGTACATATTCTGAAGTTTCAGTATTAAAATCATCATCTGGCATTTTAACCCACAAATAACTTCCTCTCAGACTGATTTGACTGGATTTCTCTTTCCCTTTGTCTTCATCAAGGCATCTCTGACTGAAGTAGCCTAAAATGAATGAATTATAGTCCTGAAGGCTGGCAATACAACAATACTCAAAATGAGGTTAAGGTGCACCATTAACTTCATTTTGATCATTTTACAGCAACAGTATTGTAAGATTTGTAGTTCACCTATGGGTTTAAAGGAGCTGTTTGTAATATTTCTATTTTAAAACATTCAAAACTTACCAAAATTAGCATGTGAAGAAATAACAGTTCTGACATTATGCCACAGATATCACTGTATTGTATTGCATCGATATCTTACCAGCTAGCCCCATGCTGGCCTGTCTCGTTAAACCACTTTGTACCTCTAGAGTGAGTAGTGAGGCATTGTACAAGAGAAAATACATCCATATTGGTGCTGATTGGATCAGTATTAATAATGATCTGCTCCAATGTGATTAGATTTTTCACTAAGCAAGTGTGATTGCTCCTACAGTACTACACTGAAATATGGCTAATACTGCGAGCATGCTTATTGTGATTAGCAGCGGACTTTAACACACTACATCTTGACGAAGCAGCAGAATCTCATAGAGAGTTTCAGGTGCACAGGGATTCCCTGTAAAGAAGACCTGAACCAAACATGTAGTGTAGCCTATATATTGACTGGCTTCAGCAGTTTGACACTGGACACTAACACTACAACTTTCTGGTAAAATGCTGCCCCCCTTTTAATAGTAGAAGTTAACTTTTTGAAATAAATATAACCTTTGTTGAATTACAATATGCTTAGAGGGTAATTATGGAATTTTTGCCTAATGATGCCAAAAACCTATCAAGCAATGTAGCTTTAATGTTATGGAATCACTGACTAAACAAACTCAACAGCAGCGTAACTAAACTTGACAACTGATTGGCATTGGCATTTTGTGTCACACAGGAGCGAGATGTTTGTGAATTTGATTCGATAGAAATGTAAACAATTTTACAGAATGACTTTGTGTTATAAAATGTGCTATTATTCTGAGACCCCTGGTTTAGAGAATTTGACTCTTAACATGGCTGCCACTTAGATACTTTTGTCATTTCACTCAATTAGGAACCTTCTTAAGACTCTTTGACCACAACCATGGTTTGCAAAAAATCCTGACACAGGGGTCAGTGGTACAACTTACATTCCTGTTAGCCATTTAATAGTGTGTTCCTGACTGGCTGGCATGTTAGTGGTTTGCTGAGCAGCTACAAGTTCACCAATCAGCCTTGTGGGTCATTGTTATATCATGATACCTATAAATGAAAATGTAGCAGCAAGTATTACATTGTTAGATGTGGATAAATGTTGTGGTTCTACTTTCTGGTGTGACCGGGCCTTAAGATTCCTTTTCCTTTCACTGCTGGGCTGTTTTTGCACTGTGCTTCCCAGTAAGAAATAATTTGTCAGTCTTAACTGCGTGGCCAGTAATGTGATGACTTTCTGCCTTGGAATGTATATTGATGAAGTTTCTGAAGGTCTTATCAGCCATGGTTGCTATCACTGCCTATGCTAACCACTCAGTTAAAAAAAATGATCTGGTCATATTCTTGACATTTTCCAACAAATCCCATGAAAAGACCCTGATCCTGCTGATCCCGTCTCTGTCTACAAACCTTGATGTGGGTTATTTCTCTGTGCCATAGTAATCAAAAACAAAATTCAGTCAAAAAAAAACACAACAGTAAGCCACAATGATAAACTGGGTCACACATTCCTTCATTAACATGTATACATCCAACACTAAAAGTAATCAGTAAGATTACTAAAAACAAATGCAACAGTTCAAGAAAATGACTGAATATTGAATGAACATCCTCACATGTCCTCATTGTGAACCAATGGACTGAGGGCTGAGAGCCAAATACAAGGTAATCAAGTCAGAAAGACAGACTAACACAATGTTTGGGTCTTTTCATGGAGAACTATAGAACATTCACATTGTTATCCTTGGAAAACTGTGTCCCATTTCAGCACAGGTCTATATAGAGTCCTGTATGTCATGAAGTGTCTGCAATCCTGCTCTATTACAAGGGTCTCTAAAATGTAACAGAAAACTACAGCTTTTGCTTGCACTTCGTGGTATACCAGACTCCACTATGCTCAGGTCATGTGATAAAAATGAAACCGTTAATTAGTACCGTTAATTGAAAAAAATTAAACCTCCTCATACATACCAAATTTGGTGGACACATGTATCAGGTCTAGACATACAAAATTGCCTCTTGGAGCCATAGCCTAGGCCCAGCAGGAAGTCTGCCATTTTGGTTTGAATATGCAATTTTCAACATTTTTGCCATTTCCATCCATTGTGCTGTTGACACAGAAGTAATATTTAACTCCTTTGTGCAACATTAAAAAGGATGCCAGACCTGAAGAACAGTAGGAAGGAATGCTGTAAGGATTCACATGTTAACTACTTGTGAATGTTAGCAGTTAGCAGTAATTGTATATTTTCAGATTTGATAGTTTGGGCTTTCCAGGCCCCTCAAATCACCAAGTTAGAAATAGTGTATCAGAGTTTTTTAGTTCAGTTTATGATTTAAACGTTGATCTGGATGCTGCTACCAGTCCATAACTGGTAACTATAAGTAGCAACTATTGTGTAAGTTTATTTCATGTCATATTGTGAGAAGGGTCTAACAAAATCTGGGTTGCAGACAGTCACACTCTTATGAGTGCATGTGTCCTAGACCTCACCAAACACTAACAACCAAAGATTTGAACCACATTTCATTCACGACTTGTATCTCAAACAATAAACAGTGTAAAGGGCTTTAAGTTGACTCACATACAGTATGACATGAACCCAAAACAACGTGCATGTTGAGCCTTTCATTCCTCCAGTAAAATGACTAAACAGAAACTCTCAGTGGAACCTGGGGAACACAGGGATACTCTTTACGACTCTGGTCCATATTTCCCAAAGTTTGTAGTGAAATTAGCACAAACAAAGTTAACTTGTTGCATTTGTCCACTTTGGTATTCTTTGGCCCACATTGGTCCTCCATCCCAGGGTAGTGTAGCCCCTGACATGAGACACAGCTTCCATTAAAAATGGTAAAAATAAATAAATAAATAAATTAGCTGTAATCCAACTGAACTTTCCTCAGACATGAAGTTTGTAGAAAACGGGTTTAATGAGTTGGCTGAATTATGTTTGTGTTAACCTGTATTATGTTATCAAGGAGAAAAGATGACACATCATTATATGTATATTTCCATAGTGGTGAGGTATTGAACTGAAAAGACAGTTGTAAAATTTCTGACACAACCAATAATACCATCCACTATGGTAACAGTATGCAGTAACAAAGTGTTGCACAGTTAAAGGAAATAATTACACCCAGACAGAACCCTGTAGTAAATTACATGGGTTCTGATGCCAGAATTTTGAACCACACAGCTGAGGTCCAGCTTTTTGTGGTGTGCACTGGAGTGAGTGGGAGTGTGTTGTGACTGGGTCTTGGTGTCTGTGGTGGAAGCAGTCAGAGCTCCACCATCAGTGTGACTGAAGGGTTTCCCATGTTTTAGAAATGCTTGATTGTACTGTATATCTCAGTTCACTCTTTACCTCGTCAAATGAGTTACAAAGTGCTAACAGTCAGAATCCAAGTCCTACTGAGTGGCTGGCATTAAACTCATGGAGTATATACTGTGTCTTGGCAGAGCACTCTGTACATGAGACACAAAGAGATGAATGACTGGACTGTGTCTGCTGAGTTTTTCCATGTTTTCACCTTAAAACACCAAATACAGAAATAAAGTCTTAATCACATGAATATTGTACTGTATTGTACTGAACACCGTGTGCATTAATTATAAATAGGCATGTCAAGTGTTTGTTTTTTTTGTTTTTTTTACCTCTGTGAGTATTAAAGTATTGAAAAGTCACAATACTTCTATTCTATGTAACTTATATTTTATATTTTAGGGGTCTACTTACAGTAAGACTTCCCTTATAAAGGATTAATAAATAGTTCATAATATTATTATTCAGGTTGTGAAGACTTTATAAATCCTTAATGAGCTGTTACAACACAAAGTGCTGCTACTAGTTTACAAATCACTGAATGGTTTACGCCCAGAATACGTAGGTGATATCTTTAAGGAATATAAACCGACTAGGACTCTTAGATCTATGGACTCAGGTCAGCTAGTCAAGCCCAGAGTCTAAACATGGAGAAGAAGCATTGAGCTGTTACGCTGCAAACAACTGGAACAAACTGCCAGTAGAGCTTAGATTTGCCCCAAATGTAGACATTTTTAAATCCAGGTTAAAAACATTTCTCTCTTCATGTGTCTATGACTGACTTCTGTAACTTCATTCAATTGAATTTAATTTTATTTATATAGCACCAATCACAATACATGATTATCGCAAAGCACTTAACAAATTCAGATTGTTTTTATTATTGAGACGGGTAGGCGGCCATCTGCCTTGACTGGCTGGGGTGTGTGGAAAGAGAAGAGAGAAAAGAAAAGCACAGAGAAAGAACAACAAACAACACAGACACTGGATTACACTGGGCAAATTGGAGTCCAGAACCACACATCAGAAACGTACAGCTCCACATCCACAGATACCTGCAGAAAGGAGCAGGAAGAAAGAGGACATTAAAACTAAGGGATGGTTCAGGGTCACCTGAGCCAGCCCTAACTATATAATTTGTCGAAAAGGAAAGTTTTAAGTCTAGTATTAAAAGTAGAGAAGGTGTCTGCCTCCCGGACCCAAACTGGGAGTTGGTTCCACAGGAGAGGAGCTTGATAACTGAAGGCTCTGGGAACAACAAGTAAACCAGCACTCTGACAGCAAAGTGCTCTGTTTAGAATGTACGGTACTATGAGGTCTTATATGACAGAGCTTTATTGTTAACTTACACTCTTCTTACCGCACTGTAAGACTTAATTAATTCTTATGGCACTGTAAGTCTATTGCTATGTAAGTTTGAAGTACTGTATAGTCTTTTAAGCATTTTAATATACATATTTTAATTATTTTAATCTCTTCTATTACGATTTTATGTACTCTGTACTTAATTTTTATATCTTCTATCTCCTTTTATTTATGTAAAGAACATTTAATTGTCTTTGTGTATTCAATGCACTATATAAATAAACTTGCCTTGCCTTGCCATACACTGGAATCTGATTGGAAAATGACTGTCCACAGAGCCAGAAGGCGACAGAATCAGCTGCTCTCTGGTTGCTGCTCTGCTTCATCTGGGCTGCTGGTTCTGAAAGATCCAAGGTGCACACTGGGTCAAACAAGACAATATTTATAATGGGAAAACACAAAAATGGTGTGTTACAGTTTTTTGTATATATGAATGTTAGTCTATAAGTGCATTACAGTCATCATTCCAGATCAAAGGTAGACAGTTATGCACTAATATATTTTGCTGCTGCTGTATAAAGAAGATGAAGACAAAGATCTTCAGTGGATCTAGGCTATACTCCGATCTATTTCTTCTATCCACTAATCTTTTATTCTTACTTTTATAAATTATTATTTCAAGTTGTTGTCAATTGTCAATTATGTCAGCTATTGTCACTTTGAAGAAATACAATGGACAGGTGTCAGTTGAGGGTTAATCACGGCCCACTTAGTCTTAGCTGAGATGCTGTTCAAGCTCATATGTTCAATGTAACTCCTGTAAGATCACTCTGTCTCTACAGGAAATGAAATTTTGTATTAAATACTCTTAGCAGGGATTCGCCAACTTTTACCGGCGCTTTATTCGGGGATACAGCACGGTGGCCGCTCCCCTCACAGCCCTGACTTCCTCCAAGGTCCCGTTTGAGTCCCTTCTCAGAGCTGAAGCGTCGGTTCACCTCCGCCCCCATCCTCCAGGTACCCGAAAGGGAAAGGCAGTTCTTGGTGGAGGTCAATGCTTCCAATGTTGGTGTAGGGGCCATCCTCTCCCAGGTGGCCGGCGACGATCAGAGGCTCCACCCCTGTGCATTTTTCTTCCGGCGCCTATCCCCGGCGGAGCGAAACTACGACATGGGTAATCGTGAACTCCTGGCGGTGGAGTTGGCTCTAGAAGAGTGGCGTCACCTATTGGAAGGAGTCAAACAGCCCTTCGTAATCTGGACTGACCATCGCAACCTGGAATATCTTCGCACCGCCAAGAGGCTAAACTCCCGCCAGGCCAGATGGGCTCTTTTCCTTACCCGGTTCAACTTCTCCCTGTCACTTGGCTCCCGGAACCAGAAACCAGACGCTCTCTCCCGTCATTTCCCTGAGGAGGAAGAACGTGAAGAGGAGGAGTCCACCATACTCCCTCAATCCTGTCTGGTCACGGCTCTCACTTGGGAGATTGAGGATCGGGTCCGGACGGCGGCTGAGGACCAGCCCTGTCCTCCCGTTTTAGCAACTAGCAGATTACAGTAAATACGAATACTGTAGTCTGCTAATGTAGTTTAATACAGCTCAATACCACAGCAGTGGTAGAGTGCACCACAATTCATAGCACACACTCTCAAAGCTACTTAGCATGGACTTCTGATCTTATCATGTAATATTTTCATTCATTATAAAAACACCAAGACTTCTGGGTACATTTTTACTGAGTGATTCTTGTGACACAAGAAGCAGCAGTAATGCATGTAGAGGTGGTTGTCCTGCAGCAATAGATGTGTCCTTGCATGAATTTAAATGGGAAATAAATTGCAATTTTCTCAATATAATCTTTTGACAGGACAGACTGAAAATGTGTCTTCACTGCAGGAGATATTCTGTAAGGAAAAAGTAGTAAAATGAAAGGCAACATATATAACATTTCTTGCTTGTGTTTGTGAAGAACTATTCTAGAACTGTTAGTGCATAAGAGAGAGAGGGGTGGCCGAGCAAGCATTAGCCTGTGAATTGGAGAAAGCAGTGTAGTGAAACAAGAACTGGAGAAATGTACAAAAAAAACATTTCAAACATTTCTTATTCTGTCACAGCAGTTATATTCTAAAAACAGAAATAAACACACTACACCTTTGCAGAAGTCTATGGGAATGTTCTAGAAGCTGAAGCACAAGTTTTCTCGTTTGTGCTTTGTGTGTTGCCAACAGGTCTGTTAGAGGTGATAGGCTGAAAGGACTGTGTGCATGTGTGAGGTTTGCCCAGAGTTTTGTCTTCCAGACAGAACTGTGCAGTAAGTGAGAAGAACAGAAAGAGGAGAGAGACATGTAACCAGAGTTTTTCTAATATTCCACCCATGCATGCTGTGTGATGCTGTTATTAGCTGAAGGTACAAACTCACTACCCGAAGGCTGACATCCAGAAAAGTCCCAAACACAACAGTACAAGAGGAAAATAGAAAATCCAGGCAGAAGGCAGGGTCTGTGTGGGTAAATACACCACCACATACTGACAGAGGATCAGAGGTGATGATTAAGGATTATTATTGTATCAGTCTATATAGTGTTTTTTAAGGAAAATGTTACATATTTTGCCTTTGATGTAACTTATTACATTTGACAACTTTTTGCTTACTTTTCTAACAAATGTTTTAAAATGGGCAGTAAAGCTGAAAACATACATTTAAGCCAATAGTGTAGGCTACAGTAATGTTAGACCGCTTGTCTGATTTCAGAAAGAAAATATTGCTGAATTTCAGCTATAAAACTGTTCTTGTCCACCACCATGCCTTGGTGTTGATTGGGCTATATTGTGTAGTCATGACCAAACAGTTTGGCAGTGACACAAATGTTGTTTTCACAAACTTTGCTGCTTCAGTTTTTATTTTAGATATTTTTCCACATTTGTGTGGTATATTGAAGAACACTCTTCACATTTCAGAAGTTTAAAAGATTTTTACTGGCAAATACATCAAATTTATGCAAAGGGTCAACTTGTGTCACTGCCAAAATGTTTGACCACGACTGTACATGTAAGATATTTACCAAGAAGAATATATTCAGATTTAACCCCTTTGTAATCACCAACATTTGGATTAGTAACTGTAATTTAAATTACAATTAGAATTATTTTTTCATTTAATTATATAACACTGCTACATGTAACTAGTAATAGAAAACCAAAGCTGTCTGAAGCTCTGAACCACTTTGAGACAATTCCACTGAAAATGGAATGCTGCCTGGAAGCATTTAATACAGTCAAAAGAGTGACATCTGCTGGCTGTGCCTGCATATTGCATTTGAGTGGAAGCGATGAAGGCAAGGCTTCATGACAGTGAGACAAAATGTCTTCTGTGCTTAGTATAACTGTTGAAAGGAGACTATTATAATATACTGTAATTGCAGGTTTTCTTAATGTGTGTCAGTAAGTGGAGTTATGTTGTAAATCTAATAAGGTGATGCTATTAATACAACTGACTGCACTTTGCATTTGTAGATAAGATAAGGTAGGTTGGTGTGCTTCCATTTTTCTTCAAGTAAAGCTGAGTACACTACAAAACAGTTTTAGCATTTATCAAAACAAAAGCTTGTGCAGCTGGAGAAATGTTTTTTATAGCATACATGTGTTAGAGGGACATGTTTGAGCAACCAGGTTAGTGATTCTGTTAGAGTTTTTATAAAAGTATTTGAGGGATAGTTATGGTTCAAGTGGTGCTTCGATTTGCTGGTGCATTTGTGACAAGGCTTTTTGTAACAGGGAACAAAATAGCAAGTTAGTTAAGTATAAACTGTTGTGTTGTGTTGTCTGTGTTGATTTGTGTGTGCTGAGGGGTTAAAGTTTTTTATTCCAAAAAAAAATTATCTCTACTGTGTTGGGCTTCAGTCTGCTTCTCTTTTCTTTTCTCTTTTCTCTTGGGAGAAGACCTAATCATAAGGTAAAATAAAGTAATAAAGTCTCTTTGCCAACATTACAGAATATACAGGATTCAGAAGTATCTTTTCTATATTTTTTAGAAAGCAATTTATTGGATAGAATACATGAATAATTTTAAAATACATTTTACTAACTTTATTAATGATCAAATACGCCAAATAATCCATATCAAATCCCAAGTTGTGAAGTTGGAGGGCTATGAATCATATCATACTGTATGCCAACATTTTATTACATTTTTTATCCTTTATCCTTTATATTTATACCATTTAGCAGAACATCCATCTTAAACACTGACTGCTCATTTGAAACATTGCTCCCTTTCAGAAGTCTTAAGAAACATGCTGGTATTGCATCAAATACAATATTCTCATGCCAAGTATTGACAAGTGTCTTTAAAAATTAATTGTAAGTCCATCCATCCATCCATCCATCCATCCATCCATCCATCTTCTGCCGCTTATCCGGGGCCGGGTCGCGGGGGCAGCAG
>JAPQRN010022223.1:0-23836 GCA_037367275.1 Coranthus polyacanthus | reverse complement strand
TGTGTGTGTGTGTGTGTTCATGTTTGTGTGTCTGTGTCAAACTGACCTGAAGACCATATGAAGGATGGAAATGTGTGGTACATGTTTATCACAGAAAATAAGATAAGGCCATTGAGTTTCAGGTAGAAAAAATGTATACTTATACTCGTTTTCTTTTTGTAAAAATTTGAAACGGGTCAATTTAACCCAAATACCGTACAAGGGTTAAGTAAAATGTGACGTACAAACCAACGCAACAGTAATGTTAAACTAAAACCGTCATATATAACAGACAAACACTGACAGGGACCGTTTTACTGCACAATGACTACTTTCACTTTTCATACTTTAAGCACTTTTTCTGATCTGAATATACTTCTCTAGTTATAAAAAAACCCCCAATATGACTGTGTGTTTATAAGGGAATCTCGTCAATTAAATGCGGGAATATGTCACAGACACAGTCATTCCAGGTGGCTGTATCTATAAATACAAAGCCGTGACAAGATTTTGGGTCAGCAAACTGACTGAGCAAAGCGATCAACCGAAGTCTTTTGCAATGACTGCCTTATGAGATGACAGACAAGGGAAATTCATTTCTCTGCAATGGGAAGTTTTGAACAGGGAAGTGACACACGTTTTAACCAAACTACTCATGGGCAAATGCATAACAAGTACATGTCGGGTTCAAACATCTGGGATATCATATTTTAATGATCTCAGACTGGAAGCTCCAAGACACTTCAAGTAGGCATTTTTTATTTATGCGCAACAGAGGCCTCTATAAATAATTTTATTACATATTGTTTGATTGATGCAGAGGTCCCTCAAGCTTTGTCGGCATTTGTGAAGAGTACATATGTAAAAGCCAGCAACTAAACTGTCAAACCGTCAAAACTAAAGACATCTTTGACAAAAAGTCAAAAAACACAAACACGTTTGTGTGATGGATTAACAATGTTATGAGGGGGGTACAGTAAATATGGTCACCTTTGAGGAGAATTACTGGTTTCGACTGATGAACCATAGACGCGTGTAAATGTTTTTTGGGGTTAGAAATTAACCCACTGCACATGACTCTCCTAACTTTCCAAAAAGGTTGCGTATTGGTGCTTGGACATGAGAACAGGATTCTGTCAGGGCTCAGCGCTTCAAAGAGCCGCTTGGCTGCATTTCCACCAGAGTTACAATGGGTGTCACTCTTTCCATATTTTCCGTCTATTTCTTCATTTTTTTTTTTTTTTTTTAAACTTGGGATTCATTTACTACTGACTGGATGGCCCCTCTGGCTTGTGCGTGTTGTTAATTGTGAAGCGACGACACTACGCGCGCTTTTGTGGGATTAAAGCAACAACGAAACAATCATTTCATCGGTTAAATAAGCACCAAAGGATGCATATATTTATTTATTTTTGACATGCACATAATCCCGGACACCCACACGTTACTGTCTCAGTCATTCAGTGCGAGTGGAGGAGAGAGCCGTGTACGCCACCTCGTATTTATTTATTTCTTTTTTTTTTCGCAAGACAGTCATTGAATAGTTAAATTTTAATTCACTACCCCCACACTCCCCTTAACGCACGCGCACTCACGCACGTGGTAAGACCAGGCTTCATAAACAAGACGCTGCCACTTTGTTGCTCAGTTTCCACTGATCCCACATCAGTGCAGCGGCTCGGAGAAGATGGCACTGGCCGACACAGAGCGCGGAGTGTCCAACTGCGGCGACTCTTGCTCCCCGTTCTCAGAGATTATCGAGCTCAATGTCGGCGGTCAGGTCTATGTTACCAGACACAAAACTCTGATTGCCGTCCCAGACTCGCTCCTGTGGAACATGTTCAGCAAGAAGTCCCCGAAGGAGTTGGCGAGAGACAGCAAGGGGCGCTTCTTCTTGGATAGAGATGGATTCTTGTTCCGCTACATCCTAGATTATCTCCGGGACCTGAACTTGGTCCTCCCGGACTACTTCCCTGAGAAAAGTCGACTGCAGAGAGAGGCTGACTTTTTCCAGCTGCAGGACCTTGCAAAACGCCTGAGCCCCCGGATGAGTAAGGACAATTCAATCAGTGAGGAGATCAGCCAGAGTGACACCGAGGAAGGTGCGCAGCAGTGCGGCTCTTCTGGCGGCATGGAGACTTTACGCACTATGTCGGTCAGCGGAGCCATGCGCTCTCCCTCTCTGGACTCCAGAAAGTCGGGCTATATCACGATAGGATACCGCGGCTCTTACACCATTGGCAGAGACATTCAAACCGATGCCAAATTCAGGAGAGTGGCGCGCATCACGGTGTGCGGCAAGACATCCCTCGCCAAAGAAGTGTTTGGGGACACACTGAACGAGAGCAGAGACCCCGATCGGCCGCCGGAGAGATACACATCCCGGTACTACCTGAAGTATAATTTTCTAGAGCAGGCGTTTGACAAGCTGACAGAGGTGGGCTTCCACATGGTGGCCTGCAGCTCCACAGGCACCTGCGCCTACACCAGCAACGATCCAAACGAGGACAAAATTTGGACAAGCTACACTGAATATGTGTTCTGTCGGGAATAACTAACAGTAACCACGTCGTGTTTGATGTAAATAGAAATTTCAGAATTTAGAGAGGAATGTCTTCACGCATTTGTTCTGTTTGAATGGCAACGTTCGTCAAGGGCGAGTGGCATCAAAGCATTGTTACACATTATTCTAAGAACTGCTAAATATATACAAGTGTTAGTACGCCCGAGACACAAAATGCCCCTCAAAATAGATTACAGGTAAACGATTTAGGCGGTGTGTGAAGAGTGCAATTTGGATGTTCAAAGCGAGCAGAGCGTTGCTGTAGTTTACACACATCAAAAGCCCTCTTGCGTGGAAAACAGCAAATGCCATCGTCAACTACATCTCATAGAACTGCATGTCAGTGTTTCAGTCATATCTGACTAAGTGCTGTGCGAACTGAGCAGAATCCAAGAAGAGTCAACCAACTATTAGTATTCAGTGTCATTGTAACTTCTAGGCTTTCTTGATCACTTGTTTGGACAGGTTTTGTATTATCATAGGCTCAGATAGCAATTCGATGACTGACATGATTGTAAGTGTATGTGTTTTCTTGGTAGAGTTGTATTTGTTAACCCTGTTCAGATGAAATAAACTCTTCTACTATGTTATTCTGAGAGGTTTGCCCACCGCCGTATGTTCTTCTTAAAATCTTATCCAACAGTGGATCGGTTGCCATACCCCTGCGCCCTTTTAAACTTAACTCAGTGGGGAATCAAAGAGGTAGCCTCAAAGAGAGGTACCCAGTGGTCGCCTCAGCCATTCGCGGCACTGAAGTCAGCTCAGCAAAATCCGTCACACTGTTTTAATGCAGAAGATGTTTTTGTTTCTTCACAAAACTGAACTGCATGTGGCAGAAATGTGTCAGTATTCATCACTGCGTACATGATTGACACTGACCACGGACTTCTCTGAGCCTGGCAGCCATGCATCATCTATTTTCCAACTTTGCCCTGTTATTAAATTGCACAAGCAGAAACCTCCGCATCTGAATATAGTTCACGTGTAAATATTGCAGGAGGATCTGTCTGCACCTATTCATTTTGTAACACAAATTCAGCTGCATGTCTTGTGGATGCAAATAGTGCAGCTGTGCACACATGATGTCATTATCATTTCAAGAGTAAATAATGAAAGGGTCCAGCTGCACACAAATAGGAGGGTTCACTATGCCAGGGACTGTGGATGAATGGGGAGTCGAATGGTGAACCTCGGAGCAGAATTATTTGACTGACCGGTCTACAGCCAAACGTGGATTATGTGTTTTCAGTCAAAGCAGACATGAAAAAATGGCCTCGCATTCAGGGCCGTGGGCAGGATTATCGAACAGCAGGGGCTTATACTGACATAACCTCTGTAGGGGTCCCAGGACATCCTCCCACAGGGAACATCTCTGGTTTTTATGTGCTAAAACACATCGGTGGCTCGGTCTGAGTGTTTCAAACAGAAAATAAAACTCTTATCTTTTGACTTGTATGAAGTTAATTCACTTCGCTGTAACTGTAATTATCCTGTAAATTAAGCTAATTGTCACTTTGTCAAGGACCTTCATTAAGGAAAAAGAACAGTTTTTTTCTTTTACATTTTCTTTTATATGCAGCCGACAAGTAAAAGTGGGATTGTGAGAAATGGGCCACCGTTGCAACTTTCTTTGAAAAAACTGGAACTGGAAAAAACGTAGCTCTGGAAAAATTGAAGCATCCACTGGTTTTACAATTTCTAGGTACGCGTTTGAGTAAAACCTCTGACAACATTTCTTCCAAATTCCAATAAGAACTGGTCAAAGTAAAAGAAAAATTAAGACCTCGAATAATGATTGGAAAACAAGGTCCTGTTCATTTTTAAACAACACAACAGTAATGTTTTAGCTCAGGAAGACTTAGACTTAGAGACCCTACGGCTCTGTGGTTTGTTTGATGGTACGTGGCCATCCCTCTTCCTCTTGATCACACTGCGGAGGTTTTCAGTGGAGTTCAGGAATTTGGATTTTTTTTCCAGAGCTGTCAATCGAAACTTTGGTTTTCGTCTTGTCGTGATATGCACATGCCTAAAGACTGACATTTATTTTGAGTCACTAGTGAGTGTTTGGAAAGCCGTTCTGAAGACCTGAACTGACTTCGTTATTTATTTCAGTGGTTTTGCAGCTGTTTCTATTGTTGGCTGTACCTGTTCCTGTTGGTTGGCATGTCACAGAAATAGCAGCCGCAGTAGCTCAGATCATTAGTCACACATCTGCAGCATTATTAGCCTTAATAGGCTTGAATGAATAATGTCATAAATGTATCTGAAGTGAAAAATCAGCAGACAGTATAATGTCACACCTCCTTGTTTATGTAAATTATTCCATGTTGGAGTCAAAATAAGTTGGCAGAAACAGTATGAGCACAATGCTCTTCAGAAAATGTGTCCTGGCAACCACACTTTTGGTGTGTTTGCTTTCTTATGGTGTTCAAACGAACCAATTCATCGTCAAGGTCAAGGTGAGGGATCCTAAGATGAGAATTTTAATAAACGTCATCCTATTGGGACCATGGTCCTCTCACCAAGAATACTAAGCTTTGAAAAGAGACTCAAAAGCCATACAGATTTCTTTTATGTTTTTAGGTCAAAAGTGTAGAAGTAGAAAGTCAGTAATAATAAATCAGCATCATGCTGAAGCAGGGAAAACCCTGGAACCGTCCTTTACAGATATCAGGCTGACTCACACACTATTACAGTATGAGCAATTTACAGTCTCCAAAACACTCTGGACTGTGGGAGGATACCTACTCGAACATGTGCGGCAAAGGCTGTCTTTAATTGCTGAACAAATTATTCAAGCTGTTTCAACACATGCACATGCATTCCCATTGTGATAGGATTATGATTTATGCAAACAGACAGCAGGGTTTTAAATGTCCTAAAGGGATCCTTACTATTTTTTAATGAAATGAATAGGAATTACCAGCTGTAGTAGTTTGAACCTATATTTTGGAAGTGCCTCATTTAATTATAAGACTAAACTCCATGATTTAATAACAGATCTTTAAAGGGCAACTGGTAGTATATCAGTCACAGCATTGCACCATGAATACTACTGGTATGAAGTGGGGAGAGAATTTCGACGGTAAAATAATTCTCTAGGCGTAAGCAGTATTATTAATAAATAATATTTCAGCTCTGTTGTATTGCTTAAGACTTTATAATTCCTCCAAATGCACAACTGATTTTGATTTCATGCGTATAAAACCATCTGATCTTGTGATTCAGATAAAGTGCTTTCCAGAGCTTGCAGATTTCTCTTGAGCATAGCGTTGTGTTGAGTTCCTTTTTTTTTTTTTTTCCCTCCCAAAAAAGCACAATTATTTCTGGTCTAAAATAAATGTAACGCAACAATAGCTGTCTGTCTAAAACACGGTGAGCACATTATTTGTGTTTGGTCAAATACAGTTCCCGTATAGAAGAAGAAAAAAAACGTAAACCCGTCAGAAAGGACCCATTTGTTGCATGGTTCTGCAAACATTCCTGAGTAGAGAGAAAAAAAAAAATCAATTTTGTTTTTCATCTTTCTTTTATATCACCTAGAATTTATTAAAGGCTGAGAAGTTCAACAGTGGTGTTTGACAAAGAAAAACAAAAGGAAAACTTGTGGGATCAATAAAATGAATCTGAATCTGAAAACAACTCTCTATCCTCCATCCATACAGCACATACCGCGATGTAGTAAAATACTACAAATGAAACGATAGTCACTGGGTGTCAACAAAAAGTGTTATTGCTGTGCTAGTGATTTAGATAAAAGAATAAATGGGTTGTCAGAATATTCAGTGTAAGTGATAATGCGATAACGGAACAAAAGAAGAACGCAGTGACACAAAGTCAGTCAATGACTAGAGTCAAATAATAAAAGCGAAGGAAAAATGGCTCCTCATTGTCAGACATCGTTTCTGCTCTTTGTCTTATATGCTTATCGCTGTAATATTTACTTACACCCCACTACTGTTTGCATGCCCTGTGTTGAGCCTCAGGACGTGAACCTCTGCACATCAGGAACTATTTGAATTCCACGCATGGGTCCAGGATGCTTTTCAGCTTCCTGAGTTATTTTAGATCAAAGTCGGTTTCATTAGCACATCACAACAGTAACTCCGGACCAAGGGCTTCATTATTCTAATTAAATTCTGACTCATTTGAAACTTGATTTCACATTGGGATATACGTCAGCCAGTGTTCAGAGGACGGAGCATCATCCTCGCTTTTATGTGAAAGCACATTACGATGTTCAAGCTCATGGTGTTACAGAAGCATGAAAAAAAAAAACCCCACCAGAGAGCGTGCTAATAAATGATCTATCACAAATGTTTTCTATTTAATAGTTTCAGTCACAGCTTTTACAGTCCAATGTGTATCACTTTTCCTACTGCAGTAAAAATAAGTGTGTGTGTGTGTGTGTATTGTAGCAGTGTTTGTTTTCTTCAAGTCACTTGACATTCTTAATTTACATCAATGTGAATTTGATTTAGTACATTAAAACGAATAATCCATACTAAGAGCCTCTGGAAAGTTGAACTGGTCTGGGTTAGCTGATATGGATGTTCTTTCAAGATTATCATATTTAGGCAAAATCAGAGGAGCAAAGTTAAAAATGAAACATATTGTATTACCCCAGTCAAAAATATAGTAACTCAGTGTAACTCGCCTATAAAGAACCATTAAGAATCCCTTGTACCCCCCACAAAAAATGTCCCCGCTAAGGAATAAATAAATGAATGAAATGAAATGCGATGTTTAAAATGCTTCCTCAGTTAGAGTTTAACTTACTACAACGTCTGCATGTAGATTTCAAATACAGGAAATGCAGGAGCAAAGACATTGCGAAAACATAAGAAACAAAAAAAAACTATTTCTGCAGATGTCACTCCTGCTGGATCCGCCGTTGAGATCGTTTCAGCGCCAAAGAAAATACAATTTATGAGGATTTCTAAAGCGCGCCGCATTCTTGTGTTATACTCCTTTTATTTTAGACTTCTCTAAGACGACTGCAGACGCCATCATTTATTATCAGCAGCCTCTCAACTAATGTAATGTGTCCTCATCACCTGAAATGCTGTTTTATCCATTTACATGGCCATTAAGCCACCTACCTTTCATGCCAGCTGAGTTCTTTTGAAAATTACAGTCATCAGAAGCAAAGATGCTCTTTCCACAGCTGCAGTGCACTTCTGTAATAGCTGCCTTATACCGGGGGGCACTCAGCTCGCATAAAGTCTCTCATTTGAGTGTTCTTTGTCACGCTGGTGTTATTTCAAATTAGCTGTATTTGTTGTCCTTTTAAGAAAGCAAGACATTTCTTATCTGCATGATTGAGTTTGACTGTGTGCCACCAAAGGGTATTGAAATTTCTGGGAAAAGCTAATAAGTGGGCTTTGAGTATGTCCTTTTGGAAATTGACGTCTAAAACTGAAATTTAATTCAGTTCAATTAAACGGAGGCATCCCACACTGTTTGGTCTCTTCGATTTGGATACTGCAAAATATTTGTCACAAAGAACTTCTACACAGTCTTTAAAGTGCGTGTAATGTATTTTTTGGTCAGTCTGGGAGGTTGTGTTTCTGAGTCACCCTGTGAGAATAGAACCAGTCCACAATAACAGGGTTACATCTGCACGAATGCGGTTCCCCATTGGTACTTGCATGAAGCCAGAGGTTTGATTATTGTAGCCATTGCTCCAGTTTCAGGTTTTCCACATCTGGTTTGGTTTTCTGGGAAGTGCTTTTTTTTCTGTGTATAGAAAACAGAATTACAGGATACAGAAGAATAAATGAAAAAAAAAAAAAAAAAAAGTTGCTGGAATATCGGCTTCAATCTGGAACAAACGCTCAGCTCCTTGAAATACAATACATGGTAATTACTGTGCTTCCAGAGAAAATGCATCTAATTTTTAACAGGTCTTTCAATTCAGAAGAGCTCTTTTACAGCTAATCTTAAATGAATACTTCATGTCCTATTAAGAACAGCAGTACTTGTGTAATACATGGCTGGAATGATCTAAATTATAGGCCTGAACATAAACCACCACATCTCCTGTTTACTCTGCAGTCTCATCTTTTGCCATTAAAACTGGCTTTCTGCAGTGTACCAAGTACTCACAGAAGTAAGCACCACTGAGCTCCTTTTATTGCTTACTGTTGTTTTTGCTTGTGTAAAAAAAATACACTGCGTAACATGTTGAAAGCGCTTGCCTCAAGTTAACCAGTTCTAGTGCAGAGTAATAGCTCTACAATGACACCACAAGTAGCTCTGCTAGACTGAACCCTGAGGGGTTTTTGCTATTCAAATCAACCTCTGTATAAGACTCAGTGAAATTAGCCACCGAAGACTTTATCCATCTCTCACTCCTGTAAATTACACTACAATGAATGTTACTGTCAGATCAAATATCACTGAAGTGTTCCGGAAAGTATTACAAAACACACTGTACATACGACAAATGTGCACTAATGTAATGCGGGAAGAGTAATTAGACCATAAAAGTACTCCCTAGGTCTGTGTTTCCCAAACTTAGGATCGTGAAATGGGTCGTGGAGCTGTTTTTATGGGCAGAGGAAAAATATATAGCAATAGCATGGTATGTGAATTAATGCTCCAGATTAAAACAGAAGAAGAGTTAATGACTGTTATCCAAAGCCATGTGAAATGAAGAGGAAAGGCCTGAGGCGTGAAAGATTAAAAGGACATGAGATGAAAATGACGTGACAAGATATGGACGTGATGTAAAAAAACAAAAGTGAGAAAGACAAAAAAACAATGTGAAAAAAAAAACGTGAAAAGGTTAAAATGACATAAAAGATGCAACAAGACAAAAATGAGGTAAAAGACTACAAACAAGACAAGAAGGAAAACGCAAGAAGACAAAAAACAGACACAGACAGTGTTTTTACAGCGGAAGAGTTGGTCAAAAAGTAGATCTATGACAATTCGTGATGTATTTTTTTTTCGTTTGGGGCAGAGGAGACACCAAATTTCTCTTTTGTGTCTGAAGTTGAACAAGTTTGGGAACCGCTGCTTTAGGCATTTACAGGATGCATTAATAAATATTTCCCTTGTGTTATATTGCCCAAGACTTTATAATTCCTGCAAATATACAACTGAGTTGGATTTCATGCCATCTTGAGTTTGTAATTATTATGAGATTCAGATAAACAATTTTTAAAGAGCTTCGGCGAGTGTTGAATACATTTTAACCACAAAAATGCAAATTATTTGTGGTCTCAAAGAAATGCAATCCAACAATAGATGTCTGTTTAAATAACTGTACCATGTTTGATCAGTAACATCTCCCTAATCAAGAAGAAATAAGAAAAAACAAAACAATTAAAAGCTGTCAGCACGGACCCATTTGTGGCATACTTCTGCACAAACGCTGGCGTTCTTTTCTCTTCAGTTATTATTGAACACCAATTCCGCTTAGACATGTGTAATACGTTGCAGAGGGCGCACCAATTACAAAAATCTATAGCAATTTTGTTCTTCCATCTTCCTCTCATTTCATCTCGGATTGTATTGCACGGTATAATAGATACAAATGAGGAAACAATAACAAACAAAACAGGGGAGCTACAAAACACAGCAGGACAATCAGATGCTGATACAACCACTGAAGCACCGGCGGCGCTCACATAAAAAGGAATACGTGTCTGTATGTGTCATATCAGATTTAAAGCAAGAGCGAGCGTAAAAAAACTGTTCTGTACACGGCATTTCACAGGTGATTTCAAACAGCTCACTTTGAGCTTCGCTGCATTGCTCATCTGCGTACTGGCTGTCTGACAATCCTCTATTTGTAGCAGGAGAATAAGCACTGGAGGAGTTGATGGAAGCCCCTACAGATATTATGTAACGCGTGCTAAATCAATATCAGTTGAAAGGGACACGCTACAGGTGCAGGATGCTTCTTTTTTTTTTTTTTTTTTTTACCCCCTTTAATTTTGAAACAGCCTTGTGAAGACAGGAAGGCCAGTTGGATCTCAACAAGCCCGGCAGTCTGATATGAAAAAAAAAAGAAGAAGATAATCCATCACTTTGATGAAACCGAGCTTTAAAGATGGAATCATTGTCAGTAAAGAATTAATGCATGGGCGTAGCGTCCACGGTAATGTGTGATCACAGTAAGCTCGGTGAAGTGATGATGGAGAGTGGAGAATTTCTGGCTTAGTAAATGCATCTAACATCTGCTTGTCTCTTTGCTGACAGATGTCTGCCTCCTCTGACATGTTTACAGGTTACAGCTTGATTAAATAACTAGGTCGAAGAAGCTTCCTTCGCTAAAGATGGCTCTTAATTTTCATGACATGACATATAAGTGCGCGCCAGATCTTAATAGTTTTGTTCTGGCAATTAACATATATGACATGGCTTAAAGTGGTTACCAAGGATACAGATGATGATGTAACGGGCTATCACTTGCCACAAATCGTTGTCTGTGCTTCTGTAAAATTGCGAATATATCAATTTGCCAGCGCTGTGGTTCTAGGTACAGATTCAGGAAGACAAGTCTCTTTTTGACAGAAAATCCAAAATCAAATATTCTGCCACTGGAGCTTCGTGCTTGAGGCAAAGCTTAGACTCCATGTTCTGGCAAACATCAGTGGAGTTATTTTGATGCTATGAAAGCATCACACCAGAGAACAACTTTTTAAAAAATGTATCTGGATGTCACGTAACATATAACTGACACAGTAATCTTACAAAATACATGCACTCATTTTGTTTCTTTTTTAGCTTTTATATGAACATCTTTGCTCATTTGTTTTTACCCTATTTGCTCTTTTATGTGCTCAGACTTGGCTTTGTTCTGCTATTAGTCCCGCATTTACTAAAGTGCATCTCGAAAATTGAATACCGTGGAAAAGCCTAAAAACCTAGTTTTAATTTTTTTTCTTTTGCCTTACATAAGGTTAATGCAGCACGTGGACTTTAGTTTACACTTTAAACAGCCAAAAGTGAAGTCGAAGCCCGACAGTCTGAAAAAAGACCAAATATTCTAATATTTTAGATGCACTTGTAGACATAGTTTGTTGTTTTATATGTTAAAAAATGCCCCTGAATCATTTAATGAAAGAAATTCACTATCTTGACTCTCTCGCTTTTTTTTTTTTTTTTAAGAAAAATCTATGGCTGTGGCAGACATTTATTATTAGAAAATATTCCAAAATATAATAACGCTCCATGAAAATCACTACATCATACAGAAATGGTCTCGTCCTGCATATTCTTCTGCAAGAAATCAGCGTCATTCTAAGCTTGTGCAGCAAAGACTTCAGGGTTTCCTAACCCTCACCCGTCCAGCAGACGACACGTTGCTTGTTATTTTTGGAGCGCTGACCCGACTCTCGCAGGGAAACCTTTAACGCAGCGTCAATCTTGGCCATTAATGCAGAAGACCCAGCAGCGTGCAGTCAAATACCAGTTGTATATTGATGGCAGTACTGTGTTTTTTCCGTTTACAAAAGACTCCCACTCGGATCCCCCACAGTTCATCAGAAAAGCAGCTTGATTTTTTTTTTTTTCAGGTGGTCATATGGCTCGTGGGGAAACCAATGAACCATCACACTTTGACAAAGAGCTGTGAGAACATTGATCAACACATCTAAGGCCCTTCTAAAAGCCATCAATAAAACACTGATGCATTTCACCAGAAGCCAAAACTTCAAATCTTTGCTCAGAGCTCATTGTTATCATACATTTTTTATGAAACTGCTAACAAAGAAAAACACCTTGGTGGTATTGGCAACTATTTGCGAGGGCTGAGTCTGATGGCAGTGTCTCATCATTTTAGCTGGATCAAATTCAGCTGGAGGATTGGATGAGATGGTGGGAAGTGAAAGATTTAAGAACACCGAGAACATGTTCCCAGTTTGGATTCCACTCTTTGTTTGAGGTGCTGCTGTGGTGAGTTTGTTTGTCTTATTATGTACCGGTCTTTTTTTTTTTTTTTACTGAGTGCATTAATTTGTTTGCTTTCGGGTTAAATGGCTTGAGCTTCAGATGGTCCTTGGAGATGCTGTCTGGCTGTAAATAATTGTTTCACGCTGATGCACACAGATCGCATCGCGGCCGATGACGACAGAGCGACAGGTGGTCTAAAGAGTTCCTCTCAGTACATTCCTTGTTGACTGTGAAGCTCAGAGCGCACTGAGACAGGTGACATTTAGACACTGAGGGAGATTTTTCTGGAAATCTAAAGGTCACTTGATGCCAGGGTGGCAGAAAATACCATCAATATGCCATCTTTCTGGGTGATAATGTGACAGCACAGGGTTTTTTTTTTTTTAATGGTTGAATACACTTGTCAATGTTTAAACTATTTCTTTAGTGTCACGGTTAAATATCTTACCGATTGAAGTAGGACTCAGAGTAACTAATAACCTTGATCTCTTTCCATGCTCATCATGTGTATCCTGAGTGTAGATCATTTTCTAACCTAAGGCTCAGAGGAAGATCTCAGTGGGTTGTAAGACAGGCCTACATCTGAGGGCTTGCATGTTTAGTAACAAGATATAAAATGAGAAAAACATGTTGTTTTTTTTGCTACGTAGTATGGTGGCCCTGAGGGTTAAAATACAACTTTTCAGAAAACACCGCTTTTCAGAAAACACAACATTGCAGTTTAACGGAAGGTTTGGAAAGCACTCCTTGTGATTGTAAGAGAACCCACGTTCCCAGAGACAGTTTAATGTCGTTTCCTGTTTAATCTAGATCATATAAATTCTGAATTGACTTGTCCAATCACAAACGTATAACTAGGCTAACATGCAATACAATAAGGTTTAATAAGATTACATTAAACTGTCTCAAAACAAAGGTTAGCGGCGGCTAACCTGTATATATATTTAAAAAATATATATATATATGGCAGTAATATTTGCTTGTGGTAGGACCTGAACATTCAGTGAAACTTTTCACGTTCTAACATGATACTGATCATTTTTAATATGATAATTAAATATTAAAAATGATAATTGTCTGATATTTGATACCTCTGATAATTGATCATTCTCCTGACCTTGCAAGAATAGGTGTCCGTAATTGTCTTTTGTCAGTTTCAAGGCTCAGTGACCAGTAACAGTAACAACCTGTGATAATTAAGAGGAGACTAGTGTCATTGTAAAGGGACACTAGCCTCTCTCTTCCTCCTTTTACCCCTGTTGGTATTCAGTTCTATCTGTCAGCTGCCACTCATGGATGCCCAGCTACCACTGCTTTCAGTGGCTACAAGAGTCCTACATGTCCAGGGTTTTGTACTCTACACCAGACAGCCATGTCCTAGACATAGCACCTTGTTCTTTCTTCATCACTTATCAGATGTTCTCTGTTCTTGTTGTTCTCCACACACCCAAATGGGCCTTGATTTGACTCTCACCAGGAAAAATGGGGGTGGACAGAAAGGTCCACTGACTGTTGTAAACCATCCTGACAGCTCAGCTGCCAGTATTAACAGGATCCTGAGGGAGAAATATTTACGTTGCTCAAGTGGATGCATCATCAGCCATCATTTTATTAGAAAAAATATTTGGTTATATTTCATTCCTCAATGATATCCATCCAGTATAATGTTGGTAAAGGGTTGGATTTCAAGAAGTTCAATCAAAAACCCCATAAAATGTACTCAAATAAAAAAAAAAAACATAATATTTTCCACTTCCCCGTTGTTATGACTGACTGTGCAGATACAGATATTCAGGTTTCTTCTGTCTGTCTGAGCCAACAAAGAGTTCCACCGAAAAACATCTACAGTGAGGTGTGTGGATCAAAGTAAACAGGACATTGGAGAATGCTTGATATGAAATTTCTTTTTTTTTCTTAACTGCCATTTTTTCTGTTGTCTAATAAAAAGATAAAACCAGTATTGTTACACCTGCGCTGTGTTTGAATAGCCCTGAATCTCTTATCTTTTATTCATACCAGAGAAGTTGAAGGCCCAAATGTAAATGTCTGTCTCTGCACACAGGACGAAGTCATCACAGTCCAAAGCACACAGTTTGGCTTCAGTTAACAGAGGGGCACTTTTTAGGTTCGATTAATCAGACTCACCAACAATGTGACGCCACAATCACTACTACAGATTTGAAAATCCAATCATCATTGTGCATTAGTATTTATGTTAATACCATAATACCGGTGTATTATAGAGTCTCGGGTTGTATATTCAGCTCTGAACAAACTTGAAGATAGTGCAATTATAGGCTGAAAATCTAGAGATTTCTGCGCTGGGCTAAGCCTCCAGTGTTTCAGCATCCTAACTATGCCCCTGGATGAAACTTGAAAAGAACATTTTTTTGTGATTTGCATGAACTGAGCATTAAAACACTTGGGTTTGAGCCGATGTGCATTTGAGATAAACACTGTCAGAGTAAGATTTCTTTCAAACCTCTACATCACGCTTCTGTGATGTTCCTGGACTTAACACTAACAAATAATATATATATATATATATATATGTCCAGTCGTGGTGTGTGCTCAACTTACTTTGAAGCTGAGTGCTCTTTGGTAACTCGCCTTTGTTGTTTGTGTGGTGCTAGTGTGCGTAGAAAAGCTCCTGAAGGAATAGCTGTCCTCAGTGTGTAGTACTGGCTGCTTGGGTTTTGCCACTGTTTTAATGCTGACAACAACTCAACTGGAGATTGTGAGTCACAATAAATTAATATCCACTTCTAATGCATTGACATGGGCTGGGCAGATCAACCCTTACAATTAATGCCTGCTTGAATTGGTGAGGAAGTCAATTGAATTTAGAAGGACCTAATTACCGGTCTCTGTTTCCTAGTACGATTCTCCCAGAGTGTTGCAAGCAAACATGTTGTTTCTCTGCTTTTTTTTTTTATTTTATATACATGAGCCTACAATTACACTGTCACCATTATGTTGCTGTAATTCAAAGTCATTTTAGCAGTCCTGCCTTTCAGCTTTTTTTCAAGTAAAATTGAGAAGGTAATAAGTCACCATGAAATGCATTTTCTAATGCAAGGGCCTCTATATTATGGAAGGAAAAATGGCTTTTCTTCTGCTTGAACATGCTTCAGAGGATATACTTTGTTAGTTTCAACTGGAGAAAGTTCTAGCCCTTCGTATATACCGCCATGAAATATTGATTAAGAACAGAGTAATAAGTAACTGATATGACTTTGAAATGCAGAAGATGGGTGAAACAAATTACAGTGAGTCATTTATGACCAAATCCTGCAGCAGTGTGATTATCAGCAAAGCAGTGAGCAATTACATCGTGCGGTTTGAAGATGATTTTTTTTCATTGGGCCATGAATGGTGTATTTATGCTGATTTACATTACAGGTATAATCAGAACTGTCTAGGACTTGGCTGTCAACTTGGCTCCCTCTCATGTAATGTCATTAGAGAACAAGAACAATTATATAATAAAGAAATGATGTAATGGTCTCATGGTAGTGCCAGTAAATGTAATTGACACTCTCATCAGTGACTAAAAGCAGACATAGTACAGCCTGGTAATATCTACATATTGCTTATTTTATTACAGAAAAATCCATAAATAAGAGTCCACTGGACACGATTGATCATGACATGATGCAATTTATCTTTTGAAGAGATGAAAGACGAAAGCCTTTTCCTGGCTGAGAAACATGTCAGCTCCAGGTGCAGCTGAAAGAAAGAAACCCCAATTTTGAATCTATTCTCCGCAGCATTTAATTAGCTATTTTTCATCTGTACCACATAGCAACATCTGTGTCTGTACAGCAGCTGCCCCAGCTGTGCTCAGAAGAAGCAGAGAACAGCAGGTTTGCCATCAGCCTCCCACCAGCACCGTACAAGACTGAGGTAAGCAACCTTCAGCCTCCTCACCCAGGGTGCATCTTCTGCCTCATCCTGCTCACTTAGCCAGCTAATCACCCCCTACCTCTGCTTCTATTGAACCCATGCAAACATTTGTAGATGAGGTAAGGCCAGATGGAATAGCACATTTCTAGTATTGATTACTTATTAGATTTCCGAAGGTTTGTCAGGAAGACCAGGGGTGGTTCAGAGCAATTGCAGGCTACAGCAGCTGCACTCCAGCTGGTGAATCAGCAGATATCTGCTTTGGCGTGGCCTACAGTTAAAAAAAAAAAAAAAGTCACCCATCCAAAATCTGAGTTAAAACTATCTCCATTGTAGAGGTCAACAGCTGCTGCTCCTCAGTCAGGGAAATCAGGCGGGCTGGGAGAGATTACTAAAGGGCATAGGAGGATTAATCAGCGCAAGAAAGGAACGATGAATCAACACACAAATACAAGAATACACTGCTGATCCAGCTTTAGCTTTTAGTCTACCAAACATTCACGCGCTTATGGAGACTGTTTACTGTTGGCTCAGATGTAACTGTAAATATAACCATATAAGTAACATAAAAATGACAACTTTTAACAAGGGAGTATACAGGAAATGTACCTGTATCAAGTTACCTCTGCCACCAGTAAGAGCTGATAACTTTAAATTTCATTCACTGGCAACAATAAAGAGTCAAAGCCCTTGGAAATCAATCAGTGGTTTAGAAGAACAGGCTGAGTCTATCACACTCAAGTGGCTTGCATTACAATGAAGAGAGGGAGCTTATCAAAAGTGCCCGGTTTAGCGGTGTTGTTAATTAAGAAAAGGGATTATATTCTTCCAATAATTTGCACAGAGCCACAGGAAAGTTGCACTACAACAACTCATATTACAAGAAAATAATTCAGTTGTGGCTTGGAGATGTTTTGGTTTGTGGAACAGCTGACTTTGAAGTAACTGTGGATGATGCTGGTAGAGATGTTGATGGGACTTGGCAGAAAACTTGTTAAAATCGTAATAAGGGTGGAAAATCAAAGAGGCTCTCAAGTATGAAACAACATCTGCGGTAACTATGGCAACAAGAAGAGGCTACAGAGGACAACAAAGACACGTGGTGGAAATGAGATTTGAAGCCCTACGTATACATGTGCATGATCATGAGCAGAATAGAATCATTTTACTGCCATTTCACAGTTTTCCCTAGCTTTCTGGAAGGTTTAGGTGCTGTGGGATTTGAAGCTTCTTCCCTAAGAAAATTTGTATTTTTGTGTAGATTTGTTGTATGTTATTTGACTAAAAACTGCATTTATTTTCACATATTTTTAGACCATTTCACCTTAAATTTGACTTGGTTTGATTCGATTTGGCATGGCTCGGGGGGTTTGGGGGTCCTCTTGCATGAAAATTTAAAATCTTTTAATAAAAAATATGTAATTTCACATCATTTTAGATGAGTATTATCGCCTTAATTACCAAATCTGTGTACAAAAACAACTCCAACTCCAACTGTTGGATGTGGGAAAAGTCATTTAGTTAGTTTTGATGCTTTCCACATTCATTTGCATATTTTTGCCTTAGGTGGTGCACAAATTGGGAGCTGCACCTGAGCCTCAACATGGTAGGTAAAATATGCATTTGCTGAGTGGAGAGAAATCAACTACAGTGTAATTGTATTTATATGTAAAGACTTGTGGACGTAAAGCTTTGCTCTTCACTTTTCAGCCTATTTAATGTATACAGGGTAGTGAAACAAATTTATGGAAAAAAAATATTAGACCACTGGTTTATTAATTTATAGGTAGGTGGCATTTCTCCCAAATTCCAAATAAAAATATTGTCATTTCACAAAAGACCCTAAATAATTAATTTTTAAACAACACAATACTAATGTTTTAATTTTGCAAAGTTCAGAAATCAATATTTGGTTGAATACTCTTGATTTTCAATCAACACTTTCATGCTCTCGTTTTCACTTTGCTCTTGGTGTTTCATGTAGCTCCAAGCTTGGCTTTATTTCAGAGGTTTTCAGTTGGTTCAGGTCTGAAATTCGGAGTGGTCTAATCATTTTTTCCATGACTGTATATAAATCAGAGTAAGCCTCAGTTTCCACCTCAATATAAGATCAATTATGTAAACTTTCACTGAAACACATTTGTATCGATCTTCACTTAAGTTTTCAATTTTATAATATGGTAATAGATATTACAGTACATGGAATGCACAGCTCTTCTCTTCTATCTAAATATAGTGTGGTGCTGGTGTTCAATGCGAAAGGAGCAATTAGAGGATGTGAAATGTGAACCAGCCGTTGTTTGCTAAAAAAACCGAGAGCGTCTGAGCACTTCAAAACCCAAACAGTGACATTTCTGCTGGTGTTGGTTTCTTTCTGCACATTGCAAATGCACACGTTGGGCGTGTGGCATAGGAGTGATCCATTCCGTTCGTATCTCCTCCTCCTAAGGACATAAAGTATCAGCTCAGGAGAGCATGAAATTGAGTTTGGAGACAAATGGACATTAAGTGATGTTTTCATGATAACCTAGAGCAAACACATAGCCCATTAGAAGGTTAACAAGGCAAACACTCTAATGAGCTCAGCTTTTCTCTTTGCTTTGTGTATGACTCTGGGGCACTTAAAGGGTTTAATGATGAACAAAGGTAATGGCTGATTGCAAACAGACAATAAAGACAAAGAGAAGCAGCAGGGTTTAAGCCGTGGGGCAACCGGTGGTCTGTATATATAAATTTGTTTCCCAACTTCAGAATTTGTGGTCAATCAAAACCAAAGCGTACTGAGAGATCATGCAAGAGTGGTTTGTACATTAATCAACGTCTGCACCCGTGTTTAATCGTGACTACAAGACCTCAGGAAAATTAATTCATTTGTATAGTTTGCATATACGTAGTGACACCTCAATTTAGAGAAGAGTGAGACGCGGCCTGACTAGTAATAAAATACAACAGAGTCCAGGATTTACCTTTGGCCCTGAGGTGGAAAATCTTTTATTTCTCTTCGCTTTTCTTTTCTTTGCAGTGATGGAATAGCAAGTTTAATGAGACAAGGCTCCTGTATTTATATTAAATTAAAAAGGATATGAAAGGGAAAGATATTGGAATTTCATTTCCTATCTCCAGAGAAAGGCTCCAGAATGTGAATATGAATTGTGAGCATTCAGCCAAAACAAACAAATTGTCAAACTGTGATTTAGAGGCCAGGGTTCTGGAGGAATCCCTAAGGGCCACCCTGTCCCAGCTCCAGCTTCAGCTTCATTGCCCCTGGGCCTGCAGTCAAGTATGAAGTATGAAGATAGCAGCTGGCGTATCAACATCCTGTACGCCTGGGACTTAAGGGCAAAAGCCTTAGAAAGCTGAACTCAGTCATTTGCAGCCTTGAAGTCCAAATTCAATTTAGTCTGTCAGTAGAAAATCTGAAGAGTAACTTTTTTTTTTTTAAACTAAAGCAAGTGGTTAAGGCTTATTTCAGCCCCTGTGGGTGTACATCATGCTGCACATATCATGCTCTTTTACAGTTCTCTTCATCACAATGAGAGCAACTGAGGTCAATTCTTCGATATACCAGACTCAGAACCATTTCATCCCCAGAGTTCTCACTGATGTCCATTTTCATCCGCTGTATATAAACGGCACCGGCACAAAGCCATCTCCACAATGTTAGCGTCACGAAAATTGTTAATATCAATATATTGACTAGAACTCAGCTCCTTTGTTGTGGAACGAACAAAACAAGAAGCTTACAGTGCAGGAAATGATGGGCTCTGGAAAGCTATTCACCATACAGTAATTACAGCTCTGCGAGGGAGATAATGACGTTGAATGGATGACAAACAAAAGACTGGACTGACAGCTTCACGTTCTAGTGGTGCTTTCAGATAAAATATTGTCTGCTTTCCACGGCAGGAACAATAAAGTCTCATTCTGACTGGCCTGCAGCATTTCAGGAATCTATTCACTCTCATCTGTCTCAGACTCGTGTGTCTTCATGGACGCACAAAGTCACTAGAGTTAAATCCAGCAAGACAAGACATTATTTAAAGCTGGTGCGGAATCAATTAATGGGATGAGCGGGAACCTCCACTTTTATCTACATTGTGCCACTTTTGCAAAATCCAGTCATTGTTAATTAACCTAGCAGATACTGTTAATAATTGTATTTTTTCCACAAATTCAGAAAACAGGGGTCACCATGAAACCACTAATCGTCGGTGCAAATAACACAAAAGACCCCAGAAAAGTCTCAGCTCTCTGTTTTCTATGATGTTGTTTTGTGAAACAAGCCAAAAGAAACTGTCTGAACCTCTGGAGGAAAGCAACATATAAAGATATGAATTAGTAATGATATACAGTTTGACCAGTTCAAAACAAACAATTTCACAGAGTCGCTTCATTTGCAAAAAGAAACTTGAAAGGGCGGATGCTTTACATCGATGTCGAATCCTCACGCAATGTGTATTGCACGCTGTTGTAGAGTAAAACGCTTTTTATATATCGCCTACGGCAGAGATAACCCGTCTATGTCAGAGTCCTAAAAGCACATGTACCGCTTTGCATGAAGTGACGTCCACAGCCCTGAAAAGATGCAGTGACAAAAATATGCTTCAAACTGAGTCATCAGCGTGATTCTCAAACACCTTCAAAGGAATGTACCACACAGAGCAGAGGCTTACAAAAATAGCAAAAACTCACTTCCGTTTGTGACACCGAATGATTTCATCATCCTGAGGGAATCTTATTTATCTGAATAATAAAAAAATACAATCTGTTCTATTTTTTCACAGTGGAAAATCCAAAAAAATGGTCTTTTATATGCTTTGTCATCTATTGTGCGGCGTTATCTTTCACTGTCTCTACTCGTAGAGGTAATCCTGAGAGCACGTAACGGAGGTGTTGAAAAAAAAAAAAGTCAAGACAGATTAGAGAGGCGTTCTGGTTGGATATATGTTTATATATGATAATCAAAAATACAGACTCCCTCTCAGGCTCAGTCTAAATCTTTAGTAAAATACCAGCCTGTTTCTGTAGCTCTGGATCCAAAGGTAATCAAAACTGTAAGGAATTATCTTGACTCTGAAAACCTGGCAACCAAATTGTCTGCTGCACTGAACTCAACATTTACCATTACATAATCTGCAAAACAAACTGTTCTGCCTAAAGTGGTTGGAGTTCCGCAAAAAGATCCTATTTCAGGCCAAATAAAAAGAGGGATTAGAACAAAGCAGATAAACTATCAAGAGAACAGCCTGTTTTTTTTTTTTGTTTGTTTTTAACCTGACATTGTGCATATATGCCATTTACTGCTAATGATTCCAAATCTTTTAACGGGTTGCAAAATGTCATAAAACCCAAAACAAAAAAAAAAAAACCTTTTAAATTGACAAAGCAGCACATTTTGGCTCCAGAGTCAGCCGTGATTCATTCTCATGTGTTATATAATCAATTTGAAACAAAGACGGTAAATGGCTCTGCTGTCGGTGATGAGGTCGTTTTAGTCTCTCAGGTTGGCTTTAGTCTATCCAGAGGATTATTGAGTTGCCCATATGGCTACTCACAGAGAGAGAGAAAGTGGAACAAAGCTGGCATTACTGCATCCAGTGGTGAATGATCCGCACTCATGCACAGTCACAAACACTCTCCACAGCTCCCTACAGCACAAAAGAGTGTGATAGTGACCTGCCGGAGATGAATTTAACAGCACTGCTCCCTTTTTGTCAGTCTCTGTGTAACCAGAGTCACTCTCATTCCCATGCCATTTGTCATTGCTCTACTGCATATGACATAAGACATCTGATGAGTCCTGAACCCAAAGTTGACGATCTAACAGCAGCTCTGTGACAAATCATTTACGCGACTATGTGTTTCGTCCATATCTACAATCAAACTTTGAAACTTTGGGCATGTAAAGACTTAAATCTATAACGCCTTTCAGTTAAAAGTCAATTTAATGAGTGAGATTAATTTCCTGTCTTCACAGCTGCGCTCCGCTATTGAAGCTACAACATAGCCATTCGATCCAGTTGTTTGATTCACAAGTATTCGTGGTCATCCCGAAGGTCATTTTCTCATTAACAAGGCTGATTTTTGGTGGCTGCCTGCGGTAGATTTTGTCAGCAAAAAATGTTAACTTGATGGATACGCTACATGATATTTTTCCTAATTTGCTGGTTTGCAGTGATCGGAAAGAAATGATATGGAATACGAGAGATCACGCCCTTCATTCTTTCCTGACCTTTAAAAGGAAGCAAAATCACATTGGTTATTATCGTGCATAGCTGTAAGATGATTACATATTATGATATTCTGTGATATTGACAGAGACAAGCGAAAGGTAAAGAGACAAGTAGGGATTGTTTTATGTTATAGTTCAGGCAGTCTGATGTTATGCACTGTATACCAAGCCAATGCCGAGTCGATTTTCTACATGAGCTAATGAGTGTCTGAGGGATGGAGGTTGTGCGTGGCAGGTACAAACAGGATCTCCATGGCACCCTGTCTATCTTTGTAGCGAGACGCACAGTGCATATGTCAAAATGAACATCCTGACATCAAGTAAAGGGCAGATTAGAGTGAGTGTCATCCTCTCTTTCATGTTTTTCTATGATTAAATTCTAATTAACTTCAATCGGGGCAGGGGGGGACAAGTCATGACGTCAAGTTGGGAACAGAGACAGGGGTAATATGGATGAAAGAAGAAGTTCTGTAGGTTCTGTCTGGGATGAGCGGCAGTGTGATGCAATCTGTGAAAAACAGCTTGTAGGCATTTCCAAGTCAGTCAGCATGCCTGCTGCTGTAACTCGTGAAGTAACCACTTTGGTCAGCAGGACCGAGTTTATAAGTAACAGATAGAGCAGCCAGACCTGAGAGCAGCTGGAAACTTTAAAACTACCTCTTCAGCCTGGCATGGTTTATGGAAGGTTCAGATCTGAGGTTTTTTTTCTGTGTTCAGACAATACAATGAAAATCCTAAAAGGAGAGAATTAAAGACAGTTTATAAAGACAGTGCAGGACATGAGGGTGATCCTCTTAACGGTGCAAACACGCAGCTGCCTCTAGATGTTATTTACATCACTTGATTCATTCATTTAAAACACATTCTATTTTACTCTATTCATTACTGATTCAGCCTTATTTATTTTTCATTTATTTATCATATGTTATTCACTTATTCTATTATATTTATGCTGTGAAGTTTTATTCGATTTTATCAGATTTTTATGTTTTGTCTTTTTAATCTATTTTATCCAGTATTTCAACCCTTGTATGGTATTTGGGTCAAATTGACCCTTTTAAAATTTTTTACAAAAACGAAAAAAAAGGTACATTTTTTCTACCTGAAACTCTATGGCCTTAGCTTATTTTCTGTGATAAACATGTACATAAACCATAACAATTTGAGCACGTCTGCTACTATACGTCACACATTTCCATCCTTCATATGGTCTTCGGGTCAGTTTGACACAGGGACACACACAAACATGA
>JAPQRN010022222.1:13331-23916 GCA_037367275.1 Coranthus polyacanthus | reverse complement strand
CTTTTCTTTGTGCGTTCTTGCATCAGAAAGAACAAAAGGGTGTCGACTTGGTTCCAGACCGTTATGTGTTTTCAATCTGAGAACTGTTCTCCTACCCATGTTTCCAGAATGTATTTCACACTCATTTTGTAAGTATCTAAAGTGCACTGACAGATTTATTTGTTAGGTCATCACTGTGATTTGATGTAAAACTTCCCGAGGAGAAGCTGTGTCTGTCTGGAGGACGCATCAGCCGAATCTTCTGGAGTAAAATTAAACAACCCGAACCACAAAGGGTTCTACAAAACCTGTATGGTGCTAGAGTACAGTATCTGTCTGGGCTTGGTCTTAACATGGTCTTAACCTCTCAAAGTCTTGGTTTCGGTCTTAATAAGCCCTGGTCTTGGTGATGACTCGGCTTCGGTTTAGGTGTTTTTTTTACAACAGCACTAATGGAAAAAGCAAATCATCCTAAATTCAGCAAAAAAAAAAAAAAAAAAGAGTTTTTATGCTTGTGGTCATGTTTGCATTTTTCTGAAGAGTTAATGCTGACTGATATTTCCACAAAGTGCGAAAAGCGGTGAGAAACAATGAAATGATTCTGTCCATTCAACATGGTGTGATCTCCTGATCTTCTTCTCGATCTTCACATCATTTCTGATCAAAGAAGGACAAGAAAACAAGCTGCCGACCCTGATGGGGAGATTCCTCTCATGCTGCCACCTTGGAACAGTCAGGCTGGACTACTTAGCGACGGGTTGCCCCACCCCTCCCACCTCCCAAATCCTCTGTGTTTAGTTAACCTTTAAGAAGTTCTCATTAGCCAGCTCAGTCTGGAGAGCCTATTGGGTTGTCAGGGAAGAGATAAATTAACAGTGGGAACATTGATTTGACTTATGCCTTGAGCTGGGATCACATTGGCCGGTCAGTGTGCACAATGTAATTAGCTTATCAGCAAGAAGGGAGTTTTCTTAAGTGATTAATCAGGGAAGCTCTCTGACCCCGAAAGTAAAAGCAAGATGAGTCTGTGTAGGGCACCTGACTGAGGAAACGCCATGTGTGTTTTTTTTCCAACGCGCAAAAGTGCGTGTGTTCACTTTGACCCGACTGCAGACCCTCTTGTGGTCTCTGCACTCCTAGAGCAACGTCGCATGTCTATACACCTCGTACGTAGGGTTCACGGGTTCAGGGTCCTCTTACATATGTGGCATTGTGATAGAAAACCAATGTTGCCAATGCATGGTTTATTCTTAAATTTGGAAAGCAACCAAGTAACAAAATGAAACTGAAGTTTTTCACATTTGTGACTTCTTCTAGTAAATTTTGTTCCTAAGTTTTTTGTCTCATAAATGTACAATTTCAATTTTTTTTACCCCAGATTTTTTATTATTATTATTTTTATTTATTTTTTGGCAGAATTATCCCCCTCTCGGCTTTTTAAAATTGTACCTAGATTGGTCCTAATGCACTGCTGTACAAAACTTCAACCTCTTTACTGAGGTACTATGAACAATTTACAGAGAGCAACCCGATGCACTGCAGTTGCCTTTTGATAGCGGTCAAGCCTCCACACTTCACTGGAGTACAGTAACGGCTTTGTATCCCTTTAATTGGCTCTGACTCAGGCTTAGCGCAAACAGAAGAAAGGCTGCAAAATGCACGTTTAGAGTGTGATCAAAAAAGTGAAAAAACACTTGATGGTTAAAGCCTTTTTGACTCCTGCGAGTCAGGAGTCTGGATGAATTTCCCGAGCACTCGGCCCTGTCAGCACATTGTGCTGCATCGTCAAAGAAATCTTCTGTCTTTACTCCGACTTACAAATCTGAATGAAGTTGTGTTTTTGAGAACAGGGGTGGAGAAGTTTTCAACTGGAATTATTTTCTCAAATTTGAATAGCGGGAGAGAGTGAATGATATAAACTGTATTAAGCCAGGCACCCCGCTTACTTTCTCATGAATAAATAACAAACGAGCGTGAATTGGTGGATGGAGACATCAACTCTATTACCATTCTGTTGGGCCTATGCAATATGTGGGGAGCAGAAATGAGAAGTGAATTGCTGCATTATGCACCCAATTTTCTATAAGGCTCCTGGCCTTCTCTCCAGATATTTGGTGAGTCGATTGCATTGTAAGGAAATTATCTTTTTTTGTGTCAGGAAGGAGAAAACACACTAAAGGATTGCTTTTAGTTACACGAGCACCAAATGCATTGATTTTGGTGGCACTTTACAATGACAGCTCTCTTATAAAGGATATAGAAATGGGTTGTAATTAGGTTGTGAACACTTTATAAGTGATTGAAAAGCACTTTTTTTGTAACGCAATTTTCAGTCATCGATTCAGGCTCACTATTTGGCAAGGTCAAGTCCCTGCTGCATTTTTTTTCCTATCAAACTATGCTATTAAATCTCAGATCTTGCCATTTCCTTATCATATTTTACCATGTCAGCGTGTTGGACTATTTAGGCCTAGCGATGAGTTACCGCTGTCTATAAAAATCCATCATTGTAAAGTTAATGTGTTCCTAACATTTAAAATAATAACAAAATAATAATAATAATCAAAATAACATCCTCAGGTGGGGTCTTTAACGAACATCCAGGCTTTTCATGCCTTTATTAGATTGTTGAAGTGGAGAGAGGCAGTAAATGTGGTGAAAGAGAATATGGGGATGACATGCAGCAAATGACCAGCTCTCTCCTCTCGGCCCAAATCAAAAGACTAAATGTAAATATAGATGAACCTGACACTGTTTCACGTCGCTGTGGAGCAGTGAAGACGGTTTCTCCAAGCTTGAGTGTAGAGCCTCGGAGAACAGCAGTAGAGTCACATCTGAGGAGATCGAAACATCAGTTGCTAATTACAGCTGTCAATCATGTATTTAACCCCCTACCTGTCTGAAAACACCTGTGATTAGACAAAGTCTGTGTCATGGGGTAGATTTTCCACAGCCCGAAAACCACACAAGTTTTAGAATTCTTGTTTCCTCTCGGAACACTTGAATTACAATATGCCGAAAGGTAATTATGAGATTTTTGCTCAGTGACACCAAAAAACTATCAAGCACTGCAGCTTTAATTACTACTCGCTAACTGAACTTACTTAGAACCAGTGACCAGAGGTCTAATATGTACTAACAGCTTATTAATGATTTGTAACCTAATTGATTTACAATCTAATCACTAACCTAATTATAACTAAGTATGTATAAATCCTTTATTAGGGTACCTTCATTGCAATGCAGTACCTCCATATCACAAGCGTATTAGTGGAAGTGAAAAACATCTTTATGGGATCATGGAGGCACAGCTAACTTTCATCCAGATCTTTAAAAATTCCTGTCAGCTGTTTCTTGTGTCACCTTTCTAACCTTGAAGAAACCAGCTCCAGAGATCAAAAAAACAAAGTCACAGCCATGCTGTCTTTTGTTTCCCCTCTGCGCTTGCTTTCATTGTTAATTTAGTCATTCTCAGACAGTTTTTCCAGCTAATCCCCCATCATCCCCGGCAGGGAATTCAGAGGGGCAGCCAGGCCTTCCTCGCACTCCAAAACCAGCACAGAGCCCGAGCCTGCGGGGTCACAGGTGGAGCTCTTGCTCCTTGATGTTAGTGCCTGCGCTCCGCAGCCAGAATCCAAATCCATGCTTCTCACATTGAGAAAAACAAGAGGAGAAACTGCCAGAGCCTGACATTTTACCACCGGAGCAAGAAAAGAAAGCAAATACAAAAGGTTGTCTGTGCAACTGTTTATATTTATGATACAACAAAATCCATATTTTACAGGGCTGGGACCATACACTTACCTCCCAGTTCAATACCATAACAAGACTTTGGTGCTGACTGACGTATCGCCATTCTTAAGAACTGTAAGTCTGCAAGTGTTGGGATTTAATATTATGATTTATTGCAACTTTAATTTGCGTTTTTAACAATAGTCCAAGAGAAAACTGTCATTACAAAAACAATGCACATTTCATCTTTCTGAGTTTTATTTCAGGAGGATTTTATTGCATATTAAATAAAACCCTTTTTTGAAGTAAATTGCTACAAAAACTCAAAACTCAAAACCCTGGACTTGCCTGCATAGAACAATGAAAATGTACAATCGAAGGAATCAAACATATACTGTTTGATTGTTCTCTATAATACTGTATGATCTCGACCTCACTGTGTTCACTGCCTTCAGATCCTTGTTCCTGATTTGGCACCAAAGAAATAAAACTGAAGAGAAACATTCAGTAGCTGTTCCTTTTTGACATGCTAGTGTCTCAGATGGATAAAAGCATTAACTTCTTTCCACCTCGTCTATAAACAAAGACTAAAGCGAAGCAATTTAATTTAAATTATATCCATTCTGAAATTTAAAAAAATAAAAGACAATTCATGTGAGCATTGTCATCCATCATGTCTACCGTTAAGCTTTAGGCCACCGTTAAATCAAGGCAGTTCGACATAGGACCCTAATATATAATGTTTGTTTCAACAAAATATACTGTCAAAATGAGACACTCTTTACCCCCATCTGTCTCTACAAAGAGGTCATTTATCAGAAAAAGAGAAAGCTAATATAAACTGACACAAATGAAACCAAAATTTGGGTGTTCCAAAAAATGCCAATTAACACTTATTTTCTAACCATAAAGATGTTTGAAAAAGAAATGTAAAGCTGTGTGATTTACATTTATGTTAAAATAATATATGGAAAGTGTAATTTACCTGCAAAGTTGCAAAATGTTAATTGCAATATCTACAATAAAACGTCCTGTTTGTATTTTGTTATTTTTAAACGTGTCCACGGTTGGTTGGTTGCTCCCTATTACATTTAAAATGTGATATGTCAGGAACGGTTTGACAGACTTTTACTTAATCTGGCACGTTCACTTGGAGGTAAGGATGAACTGAGATGATGTCGGTGGCCAAAGGTCAAAGGTCACTGTGACTTCATGCCTGTACTTTATCAGCGTGATATCTCATGAACATCTTGAAAGATTTTTTTTTTCTGATTTGACACAAACTTTCACTCGGATTCAAGGATAAACTGATTAGATTTTGGTGGCCAAAGGACGAGGTCAATGTGAATTTCACAAAACACATTTTTGGTCATAACTGCTTGTAACTGAGGGAACAGTGGACGCGTCTGCCTGAACTTATGGTTCTTATTTTATGCTTATGCATATAACCCTAAGTGTAAGGCCAATATGAATGTATTAGACTTAACTGAAAGCGTTTCTGTTTAACATGTGGCCAGTTTAAACATAGCTCACATGTAACCCTAAGCCTAAAGTGTGTGACCGGTGACCTCGATGTCCGCCTGTCAGCCCTAAACTTGTGATTAACAGTAGCACTTCCTACAACGGGAAACATTTCTTTAGACGTGTAGGTAACATTTGCTTTTCTTTGCAAAACATAAGGATAAATTAACACTGTACATGTTTTTCCAGACATTAGCACTTAGAATTAAGTTTGACACAGACTGGAGAACATCAGCGTTTGTTGTTCTCAGTGGCCTCAATAAGAGGAGGATTGCCAAAGTGTGTGTGTTTGTGTGTGTGTCATGATGGATGAAGGTATGCTTCATTCTGCACTCCCTGACACCGTCCCATCTGCTCCCTCTTTCTTCCATCCATACCTTGTTTTTAGCCTCTGCCCCCCTGCTTGGCTCGACAAATAGTTGTTGTCACTTCCCCCAACTGTAACAAATGAGAGATAGTCCAACACAGACATTAATTAGGAAGCATGACTTCCCTGCACGGAAAATTACATTCAATCACTCACATGATAACTTTACCTGATTTCTTTTATTTATTCTTTGGTTAACGGGTTGGGAATCCAGGATGCAGACACAAGGGCAACAATAGCCATAGCCTACTGTCAGCCATAGTTATGTACGGACATTTAGTGGAAGACATAGAGGGATGATATCTGCACTGGGGGAGGGGGTGGATATTGGGGACAATAAAGCTTTGGAGACCACTGTTCATCTCCTGATTCAAACCACAAGTTAAATGTTGTTACTTTTATCTTTAATTGTTCGATTAGGGATTTTAAGCTGCAATGGTTTTCAGGACTGCTAATATGGGCAAAAATAAGGCAGCTGATCATCGCCATCTTGGTTATAGAGCCAGAAATGACCATATTTGGATGAGAAGGTGCTGAGGCTACCTTACTGAAAACACTGGCCACACTGCTGCCTAACACGATCGCATTAAATGTCAAGTAATTTCAGCTTCATCAGAGGTGCTTAGAAATTTTCAATCTCCACGTGTTACTTGCTTAGCTTTCAAATCAGTGAGGTGAAAATGAAACGAAATCACTTAGCGCAACACAAATCCTAATTAAAAAGCTAAAAATATATTAAAAGAGAGCTCGAACCGTCAGCAGTTACTGCACATTCTTTTTTCCCGCTGGTTTCTCAGACTCTGCATTGTTGTCGTCTTCATCCTCTTTCCATCCCATACAATATGACACACCCACAACACCCACTTGGGTCCCAGGTTCTGAACCAAATCATCTTTGGTACAAATGCACAGAATAGTTTAAAATGAGGTTTGCGAACCCTGAACGGCACCAGTTTCATGTTGGTGGACAAGAGCTATTCTCAAGCCCCAGGTCTTTTTTTCTGAACATGTGCATTTAATTTAGATTGATATAAAGCTGCAACGAGGGCCAACCCAAACGCCTTTTAGGAATTATTATTACTATTAACAGTAACAATGATAAAACATTGAAATTGTCACACAGTGCGTACCCCACGAAATGAGTGGAGCGTCTTTTTGACAATCTTAACACGCCTATCTTTGATCACTCGCAGGCTCTTATTCATCCCAGTGTCACAGTCGACGACCCAACATACATTTAAATAATACATAATATGATAAACTGAAAACTAAAGGGGAGGAAATAGAACATAGAAAAACACAACATGGCAAAATGAGTGTAACAGTTTAACTGATGTCCATAACTTCTCGATACATAAACTGGGACGTCTCCGATGCTCACTCAGGTCCCGGATTCACCACGTGATCCGAACATGTTTTAAATGACTACAGTGGCAGAAAAACACTTTACACAAAGCTCTGCGGGTTAAAGTGAAGTAACCAGGCACTTTTAGTGCAGACGGACACTAAAGAATCACTAGAAACAGACTGAAATAAACCCACTAGCCTAGCCACAGTGATGCTAACTACCCATGAGTGACAGGAGCTGCTGGGCTCCCGTCTTAACAAAGATAGGTGGCATTAGACAGGATGTACCACTTCTTGTTTAACTTAAATGCCAGTTTGAAAAAGACTGTCTGTTTACTTCTACAAGATTTCCTCAATGTTTTATATTACTAAAGCAGATGTGTGAATATTAAAATTGAAAGCTGGATGTCTACCCGCTGAACTAGTATTGAAATAGTCGAACATTCAGGTCCAGCCCTATCAGCAACATTTACATTACAAATCAATACAGTTTCTAGTTGACTTGTCATTCAAATACAGTATCCAGTAAAAATGTCATTTATATATTTATGTATTTATGAATTCTCATGTGATATCTGGGCTTATCAAATATTTCACACAGCATACTTCAAATAAACGTGTTAGACAGTTCACAGATTCTGGATAATGAAGTGAGCGTATTTTATTTTTGGTCTAGTGGTTCTTTAAGCATCGCTGCAGGCGTACTAAAGAACACTTATATTACATTAAACTGGGTTTGAATGAACTGCAGTTACAGCTCCTCAACTTTTCAGCGGTGGTTCTACATGTTTGTTCGAGTAAACTTTGCTTGTGAGTCTTCCATCAGTGCAACAAAACACCCCTCGGGTCATCAGCATACTGAGTTACTATTTAGTTTCTTCTTTGTTTACTTCAAACTGTACGCTGTCCTTTGGGGGAACTGCAACTGGGACTATATCATTTTCTTGCATTGTGACTTTGGGTCTTTGGACCTGCGTGTTCAAAAAGCAAGTTTTTGTTGTTTTTTTGTTGTTTTTTTGTTTTTTTTTGTGGCAGATTTCATTGTTGATTTCACTGACTTAATGATGACTTCTTTCCAGCTGCCTCCCACACAAAGGCACACACAACGTTCACTGGTGTATTTTTTTTATCATCTCCTGGAGATACAGTTCTGCACCACATTCAGAACAGTGGGATGTAGCAGGGTTTGCTTTCACCCATGGCCAGACCTAATCTACTTAAGTATGAGTCTTCAAAGCTGCAATATGTATATTTTGACATCAGAATAACAATAAATAATAAATACAGCATATTATGGGCTCAGCTCCAGAGTCCAAGGAATACAATAAAGAAGTGAAGTGGGAGGAGTTACTTCAAACATTTAAGAGTAAAACTCCTTAATTTTGTGGATATAAGCTCATTTCCATTTGGAGCACTTCCAAGGCTAAGATGGGCGTTAAGTGTTTCCCAGTTGGATAATCAGTAGAAAAGATGCTGGAAAAAACATCTGGCTCTGGATAAAAAGTCAAAAGGTACAAGACTGCGCTGATGAAAACTTAAGAATTCAACGGACTCCCAAGAAGCACAAGCAGCATCTGTTTCACTCGCACTGAGGCTAAGGTTTGAAGATCCAAAAAATAATTATATTAACCGCTGAAGCTGTAAAAGTTATCGTAATTAAGGGTTTATTAACTTTAACAAGGCATTGTCCTTTAGAATGCGATGCGATGATTAGATGCGAGAGCTGCAAAAAAGCAGTTACTTGTCAATAAGTGCATAATAAAGGTTTTATTAAACTTAATAAGGCATTGTTCTCAATTTCTATTCCACAGCTTCACAAAAGCATAAGTTAGCAGTTAATAAGGTCATAATAAAGTATTTATTAAATGTAATTAAGCCATTGTTGTCACATTAGATCCAGTAGCTGCAAATGAGCACAGTTAATTGTTACATAATAAAAGCATAGTTAACTGCTAATAAGTGCATAATTAAGTGTTTGAAGGTTATTAAAGCAACAAAAACATTAGTAAAGGTTTAAAAGTGACATTAAATGTACAGTATGTTAGTTAAACCCAATGCATTTGTTTGCAATGTCATTATAAACAATAACACAGAACTCAAAAGGCTTTTATTAACATTCTTATGGACTTTATAAACTGTTACTGTAACAAGTATAAGAAGTATAAATAAAATGTTTGATTATGTTAGTAACGATTATATGGTCTTATGATCTATTAACTATTACGAGGATCTCAAAACAAAAAATAAAAAGTACAAATATGCTTGAATTCATTTACAAATGGAGTCGCTGCTGAATCCTGTCTCCTATGAATTCTGTTCAGGTACATTTTAATACCAACAGTGAAGGTAAGTAGAGGACACGTAACTTGGACAGGATCATATTTTCAGATTACACAGTTGCTGATTGTGTGGACAAGCAGATGGAATATGGAACCATATTGAAAACATTTGCAGTGTATCCATATGTATTTTTGACTCAGCAGGTGAGTCACACACAGTTATTTGATGCATATAGTGTAGATGCTGCACAGACCGGTCCACTAAAAGTCAATTTGTATTAAAACCACAAGCTCACATGAAATCCTCTTCAAATTGATTGATAAAAGAAAATGATGGCTGCAGTGGCGAGAGGGTTCTCGTCTAACTGCTGAGAAGATCCAGCTGAGCCCAGGGGAGTGCAGCTGGCTTCCTGCATCCACAGCCCCACGTTCCTGCATGCTTGGTTGGCTCAGCTAAGAGTAGTCAAGTGCAATGGGAACCTCAGACAAGGCCGAGGCTCCATTCGCACCTCACCGAACTCGCCGCATTTCCAATTCCCAACCGGGCCCCAACCAACCTGCCAGCCTCGCCGCTCCTCCTCATCCTCCTCCTTGTCTCTCTAACACCTCTGCAGCCTCATAACACCATCACTGCTGCCTGTGCTCCCTTTATTACTGCACAGGTAGTGGGAGGAAGGGAGCTTGCCCACTGGCCCATGTCAGCTTGTACTCAAACATGCTGAAACAAGAAGCGCTCAGTGAACTGAGTACAGGGCGTCTGAAAAGTCAACATTTGCTAAGACATAATTCTTGAACTTTATCTTACTTGCTAACAGACATAAATTTGTTTCTTTTGATTTTTGTGGGTTTTTTTTTTTAAATCAAATATGAAACAAAATCAAATACTCAAAGAAAAGCTAAATAATACAGGGAGTTAAAACGATATCTATCATATACTTTAAATACATACTGCACATATTTATTATACTTAAGAAGGTATAGTATGTAACATTCCCCAGTTAAGACGTCTATAAACGCCATGCCCTCTTTCATATATTTTGTTGACTTGTTCAAATTCAGAGATATACACGATTTTATTCATTGTAATGATTTGTTTTATTTGTTTATTGGTCAATTACGTCCTATTCTCTGGATTGTCAAAGTATAACATTACTTGAAACTACTTCATTAGAATGAAATGAAATAAAGTGAATATATGTCACTCTAATCTGAATAATCTGCTACCAGATCTTCTATTATTGTTTTTTTTTTTCATCCAAGTGGCTAAAATGATAAACTATGCATTTAAATGGAAATATTTTTTAAAATGTTCAAACTTGTACAAAACGTACTATCTACTGGTTGTGACCCAAAGTTTCCTA
>JAPQRN010022221.1:0-23930 GCA_037367275.1 Coranthus polyacanthus | reverse complement strand
CTGTACACACAACACCTATTGCACTGTCTGTCCGTCCTGGAAGAGGGATCCCTCCTCTGTGGCTCTTCCTGAGGTTTAATGGAATAGTACTCAAGCCAGGAAGCAAAGAACTTGTTGAGGGAAAACTTAAGTTGAGGATATTGACAAATTGGAGCTGAAATATAAACAGTGATAGCAGAGCCTCCACATCAAGCAGCCATTTTGCTTGGTGTCATCACATGACCTCAAGTGGTTGGTTTTTGACATTAGCTAATTGCATCTCTAAGATAACAAAAGCTGACTTCCGGTGGCGCAATGGAGAGCACAGCAGCCTAAAGTTTCAGCTCCTGACTGAAGTACTATTAACCCCCTAAAATCCAGGAGATTTACAACCAAAGTGTTTTTCAGTAAATAACAATGTCAGGGGGAGAAGAAAGGGGTCATAGCATGGCATTAAGAAGTAAAAAAACGACGTTGACACAGAAGCAGCAGGCTGTAGCGACAAGGCTATGGTAGCAGAAATGGTCACATTAGCCTCCATCCACGACACCATACACAAAACCATGGTTAAAGCCATGTCTGGACTGCAAACTAATATTTCCAAACAGTTAACGGACATCAACCAGAAGTTGGAGGAAACTGCTGGGAAAATAGAAGCTACGTTAAAGAGACTAGGTGAAGCCGAGCAGTGCATCGGATAGGTGGAAACATTTGGCATGGAGGTGCAGGAGGTTCTAACCCAGATGCAGAAAATCCAGCTGGAATTGAAATCAAAGATCACTGAGCTTGAAGGACACTCACGTTGCAACAATATTCAAATTCATGGTATCAAGGAAGGAGCTGAAGGGACCTCAATGGCTCGCTTTGTGGAGAACTTCATAAAAATGGAACTGGGTGAGAGCACCGGCCTGAACGAACTGGGCATTGAATGCGCACACAGAGCAGCCGGAGCTAGACCTGCAGAGACTGCTCCCCCAAGATCAATGGTGTTATGGTTTCTGAAATACACCACCAAGGAGAGGACAATCAGCACGGCGTGGAGGAAAAAAATCACCCTAGACGGAAAAAGGGTGTTTTTCGACCACGACTACGCAACAGGTGTGATGGAAAAGAGGAGGAAATTCATACCAATCAAGAAAGTTCTAAAATGCGTGTTTTCCTGGAGTCTGGGACCGTCACATACGAGAGCTCAGACCAAGCTGCTAAGGACCTACGAGCAAGAGGCCTTCCGATACCACAGAGACCTGATGGTGGACGGAGAGAAGCACCGCGACCGAGCCCCTGCTGGGAGAAGGTGAAGAGCAGCCGGCATGGAGTCAGAGGAGAATATCAGCAATGGATCCGAGACAAGCTCCGTGGATTTAACAAACTGAACGAAACGGACAACGAGGACTGTTAATCTACTTTCTTTTCTTGGTTTATTCGTCTGAAACAGGGCAATGAGGATAAGCTGCACATGACAAAAGTTCTTCCTCATTTTATTTCCACCTCTACCCTAAACTGTTAACATTGCTTGAACACTGCTAGCATACAGAGGACACTTAATGACTAAACTTGGCCTATTTTGATTTAAGAAAGAGGTAGTCAGTCTACAGAGCCTAAATGACAGTCCCCCACACAAACAAATGTAAATGGCTTGACTAGCCCGATCAAGAGGAGTAAAATTATATCTAAGGTAAAGAGGGAGAAGGCACAAATTCTATTTTGTCAAGAGACTCATTTAAAAAAACCAAGAGCATGAAAAAGATAAAGAAAATGGGTTTTAGACACACTTATTATTCATTGTTCAAAGCAGGACACAAAAGGGGTGTAGCTATTCTGATGCCAAAATCTGTTCATTTTGAGCTTCTGTCAGAAATGAGAGCAGATAAAGAGAGCAGGTTCATCATGGTGAAGGGTAAATTAGATGATAAAGAGGTGACTTTGCTAAATGTTTACGCACCTCCAGGTAGCAACAGGGTGTTCTTTAAAATACAGTCTAAATTGATAAGCTATAATGCGAGGAAGTAGAGAAAAATTTGAGATTTACTAAACAGACATATTATGAGGCAGGATCTAAAGCCTCCAAGATATTAACCTGGAGACTGAGAAAACACAGAATACAGTCTATAAAATTAAAGACCCCATTACTAAAAAGCTAACACACAAACGAGAGGGAATACAAAAATGATTTGAGAAATTTTACCAGGCTTTGTACACCCAACCTACAACATTCGACATCTACAAGGTTGAAGATTTTCTGAACCAGCTGGACCTGCCCTCTCTTGGCAAAATGAAAAAAAGATAAATTAATTAAAGAAATATCTTCTGGAGAAATCGACAAGGCTTATTTCCTCCTTAAGGTCCTGTAAGTTTTCGGGGACTGACGGATTCCCAGGTGAATGGTACAAATCACTCAGAGAGGAAATTATACCATTATTACAAAAGAGCTTCAACTACACCTCGCCGAGTTATAACCACTTCCTCTATCCATTATGTGGTGCTAGAGAACACGCACCAAGTATACGTCACGTCACTGTACATCACGTATAGAACATACTCTACAAATTTCATGTCAGTCAGACAACGTTTATGGCTGACTTCCTGTCGCCAGTAGGTGGAGTCATGAGTCAGCATAATTTTGATGTGTCATCATGTGCAGGGTGGGACTCTGATCGTACACGTGAAGTTTGGTGCAGATCGGATGATGTACAGCCAAGTTATAACCACTTCCACTATCCACTATGTGGCACTAGAGAACACGGACCAAGTATATGTCACGTCACTGTACATCACATCTAGAACATACTGTGCAAATTTCATGTCAATCGGACGAAGTTTGTGGCTGACTTCCTGTTGCCAGTAGGTGGAGTCACGAGTCAGCATAATTTTGATGTGTCATCATGTTCCGGACGATACTCTGATCATACACGTGAAGTTTGATGCAGATCGGATGATGTACAGCAGAATAATAACCACTTCCACTATCCACTATGTGGCGCAAGACATCACCCACCAAGTGTATGTCACGTCACTGTACATCACGTATAGAACATACTGTATAAATTTCAGGTCAGTCAGACAATGTTTGCATTTTGAGGCTGATTTCCTGACGCCAGTAGGCGGAGTCATGAGTCAGCGTAAATTTTAATGTGTAATCATGTGCAGAGTGGGAGTCTGATCGTACACGTGAAGTTTGGTGCAGATTGGACGACGTACAGCCGAGTTATAACCACTTCCACTATCCACTATGTGGCGCTAGAGATCATCCACCAAGTGTATGTCACGTCACTGTACATCACGTATAGAACATACTGTGCAAATTTCAGGTCAATCGGACAACGTTTGCATTTTGAGGCTGACTTCCTGTCACCAGTAGGTGGCACGTTGACTCTGATCAAATATTCATGTGCACATGTCATCAGAACTGTACTCTCATCAAACATGCAAAATTTGAGACAGATCCGATGCTCTGGACGCAGGCAATGGATATTTGAAGTTTTGCAGGGGGCGCTATGGAGCCATTTTACCAAGTCTCCACCCTAAACCCATATGAGTCAACAAGAGACACTCCTCATGACACGTGTGCCAAGTTTCAGGACTTAGAAATATTCCTGACCCCCCAAAACAGTCTTGTGTTTCATGGCGAGTATTGCATCACCATGGCAACAGCGTGTGACAAAGGTTTCACAATGTAACATCATCATGGTCCCACAACTGTGCTGATGAAATTTCAGGTCAATGTGATGAACCTTGAAGGAGTAGTGATTAAAAGTATAGGGTGTTTTACTTCCTGTCACCAGTAGCTGGCACTACGCGTCAGAGTCAATATTGTGGAGTCATTCTCTTCAGGGCGGGACTCTCATCATACATGTGAAGTTTGGTGCAGATTGGACGACGTACAGCCAAGTTATAACCATTTTGTGTTTCATGGCGAGACATCAAACTTCGCCGGCCCGCCCTGACCGTATTGAGTCTCGATAACTCACCGCTTCCATAACTTTTAATCTCCAGCATGTTCAGACTGGACTGACCAAATCTGAAGTTGATTGAATAAAAACTGTAGGAGGAGTTCATTAAAATACAAGGTGAGCAAATCGCCAAAAATGGTAACAAAATTCAAAATGGCTGACTTCCTGTTGGGTTTAGGTCATGTGTGCAATTTACTTTTTTGTAGATCTAGGTCTGATACACATGTGTACCAAAGTTCGTGCGGATTGGCGAAAGTAGCCGGGAGCAGGCGAGCAGGAGGGGCACCATCGAGTGTGTTTTGGTCATATGTTAATATCGTCCTGTCATTGTGTTCAGGGCGGGGCTCTACTCATACACATAAAGTTTCGTGCAGATTGGACGATGTACAGCCAAGTTATAACCATTTTGTGTGTCGTGGCGAAACATCACACTTCGCCGGCCCAACCTGAGTGTATCGAGTCTCGAAAATTCACGACCTGCACAATGTTGTATCATCATCTTGTTTGATTTTGAATTTGAGTTGGATATTGTGCTAGGAGTAGTGCATCAAAGCGTAAAACATGACATTTCCTGTTGCTACTAGGTGGTGCTATGACTTGGGTTCAATATTGACATGTCATTCTGTTCAGGGCGGGACTCTGATCATACGTGTCAAGTATGGTGCAGATAAGAGAAAAAACGACAGAGTTATAACAATTTTGTTGTTTGTGGCGAGATGTAAAAATTCGCCGCCCCGCCCTGAACGTATAGTGTCATGAAAACTCACCGTTTCCATAACTTTTGATCTCCCACATGTTCAGAATGGACTGACCAAATTTGAAGTCGTTTGGATGAAATCTCTAGGAGGAGGAGTTCAAATAAAACGTGAAGAAATCGCCAGAAATGGCCAAAAAATGCCAAAAAATGCAAAATGCCCGCTTTCCTGTTGGTCTGGCACTTCAGACCCCACTTGACTCCCAGGCTGAAAGTGAGTCTCAGTCTGTGTGGGCTGGTGGCAGCTCATCTAACGTGTGCAGCTATCCATCAACACTGAGTGTGTAATATGAGTTTGCATTGATAGTATGTGCACTTGTCATACCACGTATTTTCCAAAAGGCCCTGAAACCCAAGCAGTTCTCCGGGCATCCTGCCTGTTTCCAGTACACACACCAGCAATACTTTTGGTAAACAGCATGGATATCTGTGACAGCACATGGATATGCAGACAATTGACCTCTTGTGCCTAATTACAATGCCTGGCCTATTAGCACAACTTAGCTACTCTGGCTATAAGATATTTTGATATGATTCAATAATTCTTATGATTCAATAATTCTTATTGAATCATATGCTCTGTCAGCTAGCCTGCTAATTAGCCCAGCTCGTATGAATTAGTGTGTTTATATGCATTATGCTTTAGAGTACAGTTATCAAATAACTGAAATTACTTGGTGTTTAACAGTGTTAGTTAATAGCGTGGTTGGTGTTTTCTAGCATTAGCTTTAGTTGCAGAGTAGTTTGCAGAGGAGGAACTGAGCAAGAATTTCAAAATATCAGTCCACAAACCAATGGGTGATGTTTTTATATAGTCTATGGTTGCATGGCACTCCATATATTCCTTGATTTCCAGTTATCTCACCACTGTCAGTCTGAATAAGAATAACAATCCCCAATTGAATTAGTAATCATGTGCATTAACCTTGAACTGTACCAGTTTTAGAGTTGCAAGCAAATGATGATTACATATGTTGATCCTCTATTATGGCCCTTCCCTCTGGACTTTGGGGATCGTCCTGAGAGAAACATAAGGCCCCAACTGCATGCTTCCGCTGACCCTGCATGACCTAGATTGGGAGTTGTTTTTAGGTAGAATGCCGAAAGAGCTGAGCAAGGATTAATCCAAGCTAGTCACTACTGTGTGAAGTTTTTACACAGCAGGGAGAAGAACTGAATTTGACTCCCTGAAAGCCACAGTGTGAACCTAAAGTGTCAGATTTCCCTGGAAAGAACATAGGGGTTCACTAATCCCCTCTGTGTTCAGCATCTGGATGCCAAAAACAGACTCAGGAGACTCACCCCATGCAGTAGCAAAGAAGATGATAAAGATCAAACATTTGCTGATTTGCTATCAGAACTCAATGCTGGTAAAGTAGGTAACTCACTGGAGCTTATTTCCTGCCAAAACAAACACTTTTACAAATATACTCTTCACTAACAAACAAGATTTGGTTTTCAGATACAAATACATAGTATATCTATCAAAGAAATACAGAACATATTTCTAATACATCGTGCTTCAGAAACAACTACAGTACATCTTACTGAATAAACTAAAAACACCTTCTTTGTGCATTTAACTGAACAATGTAAATTTCATACATGTAACACTCATCATCACGTGCAAAATCAAAGGAATGAAATGTGGTAATTAGTAGTAACATAACTAAAACATAATTTGATCCTTATGATGACTGAAAATAAACATTTTGCAGAGTTGATTCTGACAGAACTGTGCATAACACCAGCGCTTTTGAATGGACTCAAAGCGCTACCTGCTGTTCTCGAGATGAATTACTCAGGACATTTGTGAGAAAGTTGTCAGCACAAACACGGTGGAGAGATTGTGACAAAAATCATGTGACTTTGTTTTGTCTTTGTAGGATATATTTTTTGCATTTATTACATGTTTTTCTGAAGCATGGTGTATTAGAAATATGTAGTGTATTTATTTAGGCATTGATCATATATTGGTGGAAAGTAAATAAGTAGGTTTATTGAAGTACACAACAAGTAATATTTGGGGGATTGAGGAGTATTTTTATGGTTCAGTATTCTTATTTTTTTAGTAAAGTAAAGGATCTGCGTACTTTTGCCATCCAAAAGGCCTCAAAGGCAACCTTGTAGGATGCAGCATGGACTGATGGTTGGTTCTCTAACATGTATATCACTGTCATCTTCTGCATGATGTGATACATACTTCTGTCTTTAACTGGTTATCTCACTTTAGATAGAAGTCTGCTAGACACCTAACCATATGTTCCATAGTTCTATGAGATTAAATGTGCAGGTTCCAGCAGATTAATAGATTGAAACAGATGGGGTGATACTGTGTCAGCCGCAGGATTTAGTAGCGGATTCATGGAAAAGAGCCACTGGCTTCTGTGTCTCTCTGCGTTTTAAGAAAGGCATGGTAACTTTAGCTAGCTGTGTGTGTGTTGTAGGCATGTGCTGCTGTGCATGTGGGTGCTGGTGTGTGTAGTCCTATATTTAACCTAAAATAGACAGCCTAACCTTTCTGATAATCCACTGTGCCTATATCAAGCACTGATATGTTTAGGGTATCCATCAGCAGGTTTACGAATAGACAACAACACTTCATCTGTCATCAAATTTATATTCCTCTGTCAGCAATGGATAATTCATGTTAAACAGCTTCACTTACCATTCAATTAAGTCACACTGTGACATTTCTATTGATTCAGACAAAAGGACCAAAGACTCTCAATATCACGCTGTCTGTGGTGCTGTTAGGACTGGGAGTTTGAGGCTACAACCCCAAAACAACAGTAATTACAATAATAATTTACTGCCCTGTCTATTCATCTGTCATTACAATCATTAAATAAATCCCTCGAAAATAATATATGAATAGGTTTAGATTTCAGGGGGGATATAGGATATTCATCCCCTTCAATATTTAGAATATTTGTCCCCACCAAATAAATGCATGAAAGAAGCAGAGGACTATTATGATAAAAAAAAATCATTATAACATTATTCATAGTCAACAATGTCTTTTTTAAATTCCAAAATATGAATAAGAATGATGAGTTCATATAAACACTGAATCTTTTGTGGCAAACATAATTCCCTACCACAGAGACTAATAAAGTCTCATTCTTTAATGAATCAACATTATAATCAGTTCTGGTTAGTTCCCCTCGAATGTTCAATGCAAACCTATGCCCATGAATATTGTAGCGGCTTTCAACATGTCCTTAATAAGTCGCTTATTTGTGAAGAGGATGGGTCCTGTCCATTTGTATGACGCACTGTAACTTTGCGGATAAAGAACCATAAGTCTGTCCAGATGCATTTGTGAAGATTTATTGTAATCGCCGGTTTTACATACAGACACATAGATAGTGACATGTATGTGACAAAGCAATACGCTACGATAAATCTTGCATAAACATGTAGTGTGAAGTCTATGGCGTGAAGCTTATGGCGTGAAGCTTGACATTTGCTATGACAAGCTATGACATTTTACACAGGGTAGGTCTGTCCCATATCTTTGTCCTCCAAGAAAAAGGTCTGGCTCTGGAATAGGATCTGGATTCTAGATTTAAATGATTTTCTCATAAATGAAGGCAACTATTGCTGTCATGGTTTGTGTTTGGTTTCCTGTTTTATTTTGTTAATTGACTTCCTTGTGTGTTTTACTTCTTGTTAAGGTGTGGAGGAAAGGAAAGGGAGAACCCAGATGCAGACGGTGACAAAAAACAAAAGGGATTTATTAACAAAAAATGTTACTTAAAAACTTACAAAACTGTCCAAAGGATGTCCAGAAAACTGGTAAAATCCAAGAATACTAAAAGTGAAACACAAGGAATATAGGAGCACAAAGAAATCAGGTAGGGTTTGCAGGGGACATGAAGCATGGAGCCTGAGTTAAGACGATGAACTGACCAGGGAAAAGGAGAAGGTGAGTGGTGTATATATACTATGTTATTACAATGGAGAACAGGTGAGTATGGGTGGAGACAGGGCCAAAAGGAGGGAAATCACACACATGCTACATAAAAATATCTAAGGAGGTAAGGGTCTGCAATCTCTGATTGTATTAGTAATATTTTTTTGTTTTTTGTCTTTATTGTTGTCATCTTGTTTACCTGAATCTTTGTATATTATTATGTTGCCATTAAAAACATCTTTAACATTCTCAGTGATTTGCACTCACATGCACTGCACAAACAAATTGATCAGCTAGACAGACAAAGGAAACATGGTTTGTCTTTGAGATTTATTTGTAAGAGCCAGTTAGTGGTAGATAAATGGCGATGTCGACAGATTTTAGTTCTAAGATTTATTTAAAGCAATATATGAAATACAAAATTTGCAATCCCTTGTTTTTGTCTTTAACATCGTTATTTTGTGTTTTTATTATTTGGTCGCCCGTTCGCCGCAAATTGTAATCTTTCCGACCGTCATTGAAGGGGACATTTGAACGGAGCATGCGCACTCATGACGTTTACAGTCAAAATACAGTCTTTCAAAATTAAACCGGGAACATACAGCTTTGAGTGGGAACGGTAAACGCAGGACAAAACCGGGAAATAAGTCTGTGCAAGTCAATAAGCCGTCTACTAAAGATACAGTTTAGGTTTGGGACTACAAGCATTACCAGCCTAGTGTCTCAGCTGGAAGGTATTTGCCCGTTTTTTGCTAGCTAGTAGCTAACTGCTAACTTTAGCTTAGCTATTATTAAGTATAGACCACATATAAACACGGCTTCGTTTTTCTTTATCTGTTATAGCGTTACAGCACACTCTAGACTCAAACGTACTCATCTTTGTTAAGAAAGGACATTATATAACACTAACATTTACCTTATCTCAAGACACCCGGTTATTTAAAATTAGTTAAATGTCTTGCACTTATTTAATTAAACTTAGCCACACTGTTAATCTACCAAGCCACTGTTAATTAATATAGAAATGACGTGAACATAAACAAACATGTAGCTATGCCGAATTATTCAGGAAACTCTAAAGTTCATTGTTTGTTGTGTGCCATGGAACTCTTCATTATTACAGTTTCTGTTGCTCACCCTGCTGCTGATTTATCCAATAATTAGCTAAGTATTGAATATAGAGTTATCAATGTTAGACCAAAGTTAATCTATTTATTTGTCAAGAAAACTCAGCAGGTAACAGTTTGTAACAAATATACCATGTGTGTTACAGGAACATGAGTGAGCTGGAAGATATCAGTCACCACATCCATGACAGACTGGCTTCCATACAACGCATGCTGGATCTGTCAGCTGGTGGTAGGCTTTAGTCATTAACATGAGCCAAGAGGCAATGCACTGTTTTCTTTGTTTTTATTATTATGCAGATTTAAAGAATAAGTCTGGTGTAGGGCTGCACAATTTGGTTGTGGAACATTGCAATTTGAGTCTACTTGCTTGGTTGTTAAGGAAAATGCATTGATAATGATGCATGATAATTTTGAAATGTTTATTTTTTCCACACCCAACATGCAAACTTAAAGCTACAGTAGGCAAAAACCACAGGGACAAAACAGAATTTAAAAAATACACTTTCCTTTTGCAGCTCTCTCCTTTTGGTTCAAATAAAAAGACTAAATATAAAGATAGATGAACCTGACACTGTTTCACACTGCTATGTAAAAGTGAAGGTAAAATATTATGGTTATGAGAGCTGCCATGTTGCTTCTGTGTTGAGCCACAGGGTAGAGCAGTAGAGTCGGGTCTTAAAGGAATCTGGCTTTATTAAGAGACGGATATGTGCTATGCTATGCTAAGTCTACCAGTGGCCACTTGAGTACTTAATCTTAAAAAAAATCCCTGCAACCCAAAAGAACATTTTCCCCAAAGACCACAATGATGAAAGAGATGTCTGTAAAACTGATGACATGACACCTACAATTGAAAAAGGTTGGATAGTACTTTTTTTAAACAGCTTTTGTAACATGGAGATTTTTAAATGTTCTCTGTATAAGATTTGTGCGTGCTCATGTTAAGTTTGAAAACAGTGAACAAAGTAAAAATTACCACAGTCATCATTTAAGGTGGAAAATGGCTCTTTGTGTCTGTTTTTGTCTCTCTAGAATTGCCCCAAAATAAGATGAAGAAACTTGGACAAGAACTGTTTGCAATTGAGTGTCTTCTGGAGGAATTTGAAGAATGTGTTGGCCGACAGAAGGACCAACTGAAGCAGCTAAAGGTAAAAGGGGGGAGGCGTTGTTGTCCACTACCTGTTTGTGGGAGGGGTCGCGCATGGTACGCGGTTCACGAATTTTTAAAATTCTTTTTGAATAATTAAAAAAACAATTGAATTGAAATGTTTTACATTTAACATTTTTACATAAATTAAAACCTTGTAGTTTTTAATAAAATAAGAGTGATTATTAAATATTATTATTAGTGGTGGGACTCAATTAAAAAAATTAATCAAATTAATTATTGATTTTGTAATTAATTAATAGTAATTAATCAAATTTGAAGCACATATCAATATTTGACACCAGAAACAACGTTTTCCAATTCAAACCGATTTGGGTAGATGACTAAATCAATGAACAGACACAAGTTTAAACAACCAAATGTTTTTATTACTTTAACTTCATATAAATTACCAAACATGTTATAAACAGTACTTTCAGCTACATTCCGGAAAGGTAATAAAGTGGAAAATAAATATCATTGGCCAAAAATAAACAGACAGTGGCCTACAGTCCACTGCAATCCATTTCACCAATGAGTTGGTTAATTTGTCAGATGTGGACTTACTCTTCTTGGCTCTGAAACCCGACATCTGGTGGAGTGTCGGTTGGCGACACCGGTTAGTTGTAGTAGAAGAGCTAGCGTTATAATCAGTTCCAGTGTTGGTACTTGCTGTTTTGCATTTAAGTGGTACCGTAGGCTGCAATAACTACGATGATAAGCAAACCCTTTGCAGCATGGTGCTCTTATCGGAGCTCCCATCCATACACAAATGGAAATTTCCCATCTCTTGCAAGAAGCATCCCGGGCTCATCTGTGTCATCCATTGTTATTGTCCTATTGCCGCTTGCACTTCAGTGCATCGGTATAATCTGTATGCTAGAAACCTGTGCACTGAGAAAGGTTCCGTGTTGTCTGGAGTGTAAAAATAAATTTCTGGCCTTGGATTTATGTTGCTTATTTCTCTGTTTTTTTAAATAATTGCAAAATTGAGTTTAAATGTTAAACATGACCTCAGTAATATTAGAAAAGAATTTAGCCAACCATTGTGATAATGAGCAATTAACACGCTTTTACAGCATTTATTTCAACTTAACGACTCAGAAACAAGCTATAATGCTGCAAATTTTACAAAGAGGACAAAGGTGATGTGTGATTAAAATGTCAGCGAGAGAGCTCATTTCTTAAATGTGATATCATTTTATCGGTAGTTACCAGACTCAATGACAGTTAAATCCACACAACCCTTGGGTTTTCTGCAGGATATCACCACACGTCTCCACTTTTCCACTAAATTAAAAGCTTTCTCTAGAGTTGTGTAATGCAACCTCTTGATACTGAATTTCATCATATTCTGGCAATTATGCAAGAAAAACCCTGTATTCTTGTTAAAGTTTCCATCCATCCATCCATCCATCCATCATCTAGCGCTTATCCGGGGCCGGGTCTCAGGGGCAGCAGTCTAAGCAGGGAAGCCCAGACTTTCCTCACCCCAGACACCTCCTCCAGCGTGTCCTGGGTCTGCCCTGAGGCCTCCTCCAGGTGGGACATGCCTGGAACATCTCCTGAGGGAGGCGTCCCAAAGGCATGCGGAACAAATGTCCAAGCCACCTCAGCTGGTTCCTCTCGACGTGGAGAAGTAGAGCATACTCCGAGGTCCTCCCTGGTGGCTTAGCTCCTCACCTGATCTCGTAGGGTGCGCCCAGGGGTGAACTCCAACACATGGAGTTACAGAGCCACGCCAGCCCGCCGCCTCTCTCCACAGGCAACTCCAGAAAAGTGGAGGGTCCAACCCCTCTCGAGGAGCTGGGTTCCAGAGCCCAAGCTGTGCGTGGAGGTGAGCCCGACTATATCTAGACGGTACCTCTCGACCTCCCGCACAAGCTCAGGCTCCTTCCTCCCCAGTGAGGTGACGTTCCACGTCCCAAGAGCCAAAGTCCGTTCCCAGGGATCAGGTCGCCGAGGCCCCCACCGTCGACTACCACCCGATCCACATCGCACCCAGCCCCTATGGATCCCTCTGCAGGTGGTGGGCCTACAGGAGGGCGGGCCCACGTCGCCAGTTCGGGTTGAGCCCGACAAAGGCCCGGCCACCAGGCGCTCGCTTGCAAGCCCCAACCCCGGGCCTGGCTCCATGGTGGGGCCCCGGCTGTGCCATGCCGGGCGACGTCTCGGTCCTTGATTCCATGTTATCCATAGGGGTCATGAACTGCTTTTGGTCTGACCCGTCACCAAGGACCTGTTTGCCTTGGGAGACCCTACCAGGGGCATAAAGCCACGGACAACATAGCTCCCAGGATCATTTGGGCACTCAAACTCCCCCACCACGGTAAGGTAGCAGTTCAAGGGGGAGCTTGTGAAAGAAATTTTTTTATTTTTATTTTTTTTAAAAAAGAAAAAAAAAGTTAACTTTAAAACCTTAAAACTTGTTAAAGTTTTCATTTTTTTATTTTTCAGAAATTTGAGGAATTATTCCAAAAAGACTTAAAGGATGTCCAACACCTCAAGGACAACATTCCTGCGCATATGCCCACTAAGAGATGCCCAGGAAAGTGAGTAAGCAATGTGGTGTTTGATTTCCCTAATGTGTGTAACAAAATACTGTGCATTTACTATGTTGACTAATGGGGGCATTTTAAATGGAAAGGCCCAATATCTTTTTTCAGTACTTCAATTCAGTACATAACTTCAGCACTGTGATTAATATAGGAAATATTTCCAATCAAACATGATTTTCTAGGGAAGAAGTAAAAGAAGTGACAGAAAAATAATATATGGCTCCAATCATGGCTGGTGTTGATTGGATTGGCTGGAGTGATGCTCCACTCTGCTGTGATTAGGTGTTTTGCTACATGACTGTGATTGGTTCATTAGCTGCAACTACGCAGAAATACACTGCCCAGACAAAAAAAATCCCCACCTGGATTTAACTAAGCAAATAGGTAAGAACCTTCCATTAGATAATTGCTGCAGTGATTAATATGTTTCAGCTGGCAGCAAGTATTTAACTTTAACTGATGCAGTGAGTATCTTATTTCTTAAACAAGAAAGTTGTGGAAGATGTGAGTCTGTTTCAGAAGGGTTAAATTATAGGGGCCTGCATCAAGAAAAGAAAAGCGAGATGCTCAATACTGAAATTGGGTTGAAAACTGTCCAAAAACCTGGAAGGATAGTGGTGAACCATCATCTTCAAGGGAGAAATGTGGTTGGAAAAAAATCTTGAATGATAATTTTTTACCATTTGGTGAAATCATATGGTAAAAAATCAACAGTAGAACTCAGGGCTATGTTTAATGTTAAAGCAAGAGCATTTCCACACAAACAATGTGAAGAGAACTCAAGGGATTGGGACTAAACAGCTGTGTAGCCTTAAGAAAACCACTTATCAGTGAGGCTAATTGGGGAAAAAAGACTTCAATTTGCTAGAGAGCATAAAGATTGGACTGTGGATCAATGGAAAAAGGTCATGTGGTCTGATGAGTCCAGAATGACCCTGTTCCAGAGTGATGGGTGCATCAGGGTGAGAAGAGAGGCAGATGATCTCCCCTCATGCCTAGCGCCTACTGTACAAGCCTGTGGGGGTAGTGTTATGATGAGGGGTTGCTTCAGTTGCTCAGGTCTAGGTTCAGCAACATTATGTGTCCATTAAATGAGGTCAGCTGATGACCTGAATATACTGAAGGACTGGGTTTTTAAATCAACCCTGACATCACGGGCATATTGCAAAATGACAATGGCAGGATTCATCAGGTTCATATTGTGACAGAGTGGTTCAGGGAGCATGAGACATCATTTTTACTCATGGATTGACCACCGGAGTCCAGACTTGAACCCCATTGACAATCTTTGGGATGTGCTGGAGAAGACTTAATGAGGCGGTCTGACTCTCCCATCATCAATACAAGATCTTGGCCAAAAATTAATGCAACTCTGGATGGAAATAAATGTGACATTGCATAAGCTTATTGAATTGATGCCATGGCAAATGCGTGCTGTAGTCAAAGCTAAAGGCGTCCAACGTAATATTAGAGTGTGGGACTTGGGCTTGGCAAAGTATGTGCTACTGCAGATACTTTACTACTTTAATGCACTGCATCTTAATAATTTAGTACAAAAATACACACTCAGAGGCACCTTCTTTAGGTTGCAACATGTTTATTATAACATTCCAAATGGTGTTGATATATTGCTGAAAACTGAGCTAAACCTACAAATTATACCTTTCAAGGAATGCAGTACCAACATAATCAAAAGTGACGTTCAGCTTTGACTGAGTCCAAACCCACTGAATAACAGTTGTATCATGTTAATCATGCACCTCTTCTCTCAGTGGAAATGAGCCTGTGATGAAGCAGTCAGACGCAGCAGATGGTGAGACAGTTCAGCCTGAAAAGGTGAAAAAGAGCAGCAAGAGCTATGTTAGAGAGATGGATTTCATCACCACGCCAGAGTTTGAGAGCATCCCTCAGTGAGTATTATCTTCAATAACCAAAATGTCTCACATTCAGAAACTAATGTTCTTGATGTGTTTTATAAATAATTACCAATGTATCAACAAATTAGTCAGGTCAACGTTTTTGGATAGTGAAACAATTGTAACATTTTGACTCTGTTTCCATATGTATAGCAACTATTTCTAACATGTATAATGTGTTAAGAAGTAAATCTCTGAATTTTAGACTTCAATTTGTTGATGAAACAATTGTAGTGGTTCTTATCAGAGACAACCTGTGCTGTGCTTTGTTTTACCTGTACACTTGTTTTCTTCTTAGTTAGAAATTTATCACAATGGTTATTAAGCAAGTGATTTTACATTATATTGTAACATATATCTTGTTTTCCATATTATTCCAAATATAATAGTTATATGACATACATTTTGGCGTATCATATAACTGTACATGTGGAAATGAAATGTTGAAGATATTCAGAGTCTTGCCAAGATAAGGAAAATCCCAGCTGATTTGTAAGCCTTGTGTTATTATTTAAATGGCATTGTTGTGTCCAATGCAGATACATGAAAGGACGAGTATCATATGAGCAGCTTAATGCTGCAGTGCAGTGCATCAACGTAGCTGTAGCAGCCAAGTACAAGATCCTCCATCAGTCTGTGAAAACTCTCAACAACCATTCACGAAAGCTGTATCAGCACTTTAAGGATCAGGAGACAAAAGATACTAAAGGTACGTTCACATGAAAACTTCAGCTGCTTTGTCTATCACGATGCACATCATTGTTGATGATTTGTGTGTATCATACTCAGGATGACTGATCTATCACTTCAACATTGGTATAGGCTGATGTAAATAAGATAACATTCACCGATGACCAAGTGGCCGATGACATTCACCGATGAATGTGTTTCGTCAAGTCTAACTGTGACACCAGTAGGTGACCCAGCTGCAGATTTGGAGAAGATCCAACAGGTGGTAGTGTAGATTAAACAGCTGCTGGCTTGACTGACTAGCGAGAGACAGAAGAGGCCAACGGGCCATGTGCACCTATGGTTTGTTTTGATACCAAAATGATGACTTCCATAAGTATCTCAATACTGATACTGAAACAATACCACGGAAAAAACCTAAAACACCAGTTAAAGTAATGGAATAATACAATACAATACATTTTTTAATTTATAAAAAAAAATGTTTGACAGCCTATGTAGATCATAAACTACTGCTCTAATTAATTGCCATTTTTAAATGTAATTTGACTTAAAAGAAAAGTTGAAAATAAACTTGGTAGAACAGACCTCTACAGAGGAGGTTTATGGAGTCATTACTTTTCAGTTTACTGCATTACTAGTTACATATTTCAATATTACACATTTCCTACACACATTTCAATGCCTCAGGCTAATAATATATTTTTTAACATCAAATTTCCACAAAGACGAAACGTGTTTGTTGTGATGACACTGCTGGACACCACCACATGTCTGTCCTGTGGAGTTGGAGGAGTCATAATCAGGATCAGGCTCACAGAACAGCAGAATTGAGTGAAAGTAGCCAACATCAGCTTTCTCCCTCTCTGTAACCTCTGCAGTTTTGGTGTTACAATTTCTGTGGATGCTCCTTGTGTTGGACCTGTGTAATATGTGATAGAAACTAACAATATTGTGAGTGAACACAGCCTCGTTGAACTCCGATGGTGAAAAAAGTTTGCTTATCACAAAATCCCTTGGTCTGCGTAGGTCAATAGATCTTTAACAGATGGGCTTTGTGGTGTCCATGTTAAAGCTGCAGTACTTGATAGTTTTTGACGTTGGGCAAAAATAATTAACTTTCAGCATAGTGTAATTCAAGTGGTCTGATAGGAAACAATGATTCTACCCACTTTTCTGATTGTAGTAAATGTACCCAGTGACTTGGACTTTGTTTAATCACAGGTGTTTTCAGGCAGTTAAGGTGATTAAATACGTGATTGAGAGATGTAATTACTGATTGCGTCTATTTCCTTAGACACGACTCTATTGCTGGCGCAACACAGAAGCTTGGAAAAATTGCTACTCTTTCCACAGCGGCTAGAAACAGTATCATGTCATCTATATTAATATTTAGTCTTTTCATTTGGACCAAGAGGAGCTCCAGGGGGAAGATGTGTATTTTCAATTTCTGCCGTTTTTTTTCCTCCTGATTTTAGCTCCTGCAGCCACATTTCACTTTGTGAGCTTCTGATTTGTCATGGTCGGTCAGCAAGACAAAACTTGTATTTGCAGCCTCTCGTACAGTCACCATGGAGGTTGCTGTGCTCATATTCAAAACCACACACCCACTGTCTCCACACAGAGTGAAGCAGACCACTGCGCACATACACTGCCCACTGTCACACATCAATGCAACTCGTAAGAAAAAAAATACGGCTCGCAAACCCATCATTGTGATCTTTTAAATGTTTTCTTTTTGTGCTATGAAAGTACAGAAGTCCTGAAAGTGCTTCTCATTGAGTAGGTAGTTGTAAAACAGGCTTAAGAGGCTTTTATTATTTTACACAAAGAAAGCATCTTTGTTGGCAGCACGGTGGTGCAGTGGTTAGCACTGTCGCCTCAGGAGGTCCTGGGTTCAAATCCAACACCGGCCGGCTGGGGCCTCTCTGTGTGGTGTTTGCATGTTCTCCTTGTGTCTGCGTGGGTTCTCTCCGGGCACTCCTCCCACAGTCCAAAAACATGCACCTTAACCGTAACAGGTTAAACAGGTTAATTGGTCACTCTAAATTGCATTCACATAGGTGTGAATGTGAGAGTGAATGGTTGTTCGTCCCCTATATGTCAGCCCTGCGATGAACTGGCGACACCCGATGTCAGCTGGGATCGGCTCCAGCCCCCCTGCGACCCTCCAGAGGATTAAGTGGTTACAGATAATGAATGAATAAAGTGTCTTTGTTATGTGAAAGAAGGTAAAGGTTGTTACATACATGTTTATGACTGTATTTGTCGTCGTGTGTGTGTGTTGAAGAGCTGAACGAGTTTAGTTCAGTTCTATTTTTGTAATGAAGATTCCTTTGTTTCCCTAGCACAAAAATATTAGATATTTTAAACATTGGTACCATATCGGAGAATTTCTGCATCTGTGCATCCCTATGTATGCACGTATAGCTGTATATCTTGTTAAGCGCAAGTTGATGGATACCCAATCAAAATTACAATGTTGCCAATCCTAATACTAATCTGTGCTGCACTGACAAAAAAATGAAAGGGAAATGTGGTTATTTCTTGCTTAAATCTAGTTAAAACAAACTTTTCTAAACAATGCTTGCAGAGAAAATGTCTATACAAGCCATAACACTTGTGTCACTTTGTGTTTAAATGTTTTTCAGGTCAGTATTTTGTGGTGGAAGATGACATTCGTGAATTTACACAGACAAAGGTGGACAAACGATTTCAGGGGATTTTCAACATGCTGCGACATTGTCAGCGCCTACGGGAGCTACGAGGTGGTGGCCTCACCCGCTACATGTTGTTATGAATGAACATGAACAACACATTTTTGTAATGGAAGCACTGCATTCTGCTTGTGGACACTGTCAAACATATGACACTTTTGATTTGTCAGGTGATTTATTGATGACAAGAAAACAAGCTTTAGAAAATAATTTGAAGCCCAGCTTATGTTAATGTTATTATCATTAACATAGTAAAGTAACATATCCTGAATAAATGTACTGGTATGAATGTGAAGAACCAAATTCCACTGTGTTTTTCCACACCAATCATCTACTAAATGAACAGTTACCAGATTCACCACGTGTACTTTAGGACTATTCCTTAACATAGAACTTTTGTCATCTTTATGTGCACATATGCACATGTATTGGAATATGTATAAATTAGAGCAGCTGATGAAACATGTAAAAATAACAAATCAATCACAAAGTTTGGTCTAATTTCAGATTATACTGGTTAATTGCATTTTTTTTAACTTTGAATACAGATTCTCTCCTGTCAATTTAAGATTTCCAGTAAAACCATCAAGGTCACTAAAACTGAGAAATGACAACTGTCAACTTGAGAAGCGTATTTCTTATCTGCACTATAAATAAAGCCTGTATGTTAAAGTGCCATTTGAATTTCAACAGCATAAAAGCTGTTAGAACGAGACATCAGCTTGAAATGCAATTTTTATATGCATCATAGTGAGGTGAGTCATTCACTACAGCTGCTTCCCCTGGTGGTTAGAATGTGATGATGACTGTGATGTGATGACTATCCACATGGTGGTCTTAAGAGCAACCATATCTCAAATGCACTGAAATGAAGTTCAATTCTATATGACATTTGCGATTTCAATGCCCATTCCCTGGTTCAATAGACTCAAATGCTACAGTGAGGACCAGTGAGCAGTTTTATGTTCTTCCATGTGAATGGCATCACATTGGACTTTTTTGGAGTTTTTACTTGGACCAGAGGAAAAGCATGTATGAAGCCAAGTGGCAGCCTAACTTGCATCGTTGATGGTTTAACCATCAGTGTTTATCATTTAGCAGCATTTCACCACCAGAGACGAGGTGACCGAGTGGTTAAGGTGATGGACTGCTAATCCATTGTGCTCTGCAAGCATGAGTTTGAATCCCACCTTCACTGCAATTTCACTCTTGGTGTCTGGCAGTATCAGAAATCTGTTTGAAAACAGACATTTATAATGTGCTTCTTCAACACACTGCACTCCTTGAATGCTGCTGTCACACTCTGCCATCCCTCCCTCACTCCCTGCAATCAGGATCATGTGCACCTGTGCATTCCTCCTCTCTATTGCAATTAGCGTCATTCTGTCCACCTGTACTCCTCCCTATATATACTTAGGACTCACATTCACGCTTTGTCAGATTGTCCTCTGTGTTCACGTGACTCTCCAGCGATTCCTTCTGAACGGTAGTGATACTGAAACCTAAACTTTCTGAAGCACTGAACCACGTTGACACAGTTGCCCTAAAAGCGATGCACTGCTACGAAGTATTTGATACAGTACAAATATTGACATCTGGTGGTTGTTTTGATGTATTGTATTTGAGAGGAGGAAGACGTCATTAATTCATGACTGATGGGTGTTGTTTCATTCACAAATTCTAAATAAACTTTATTCCCCCAAGTGGCACCCTATGTTTATGTTCTCAAACCAAACTATGTGACAATGTTACTGTTTTCAATCTAAATATTACAAGAAATGCTGCAAGTAGCCTAGGTCTGATAATGCCTGTGCTGTTAAAAATCAAACTCACCTAAACCTAAATTTTTTTTTTCTTTAGGCTTTGTCAGTATGAGGAAATCAGTTGTAGCCTAGGCTGTGCTTATGCGACAATGATTTGTGTGAGACAATGCTTCATGTGATTTTACAGATTTTTATTTATAAACAAAACCATTTCAACAGTTTTAGGCTTCAGCCTGCTTCTTTTTTTGCTCACTACCTCTCCAGCTTTGAAGAAGACCTGCTCACATGGCACAGATGTTGCTGGCAATGTTTTGCCATCTTAAATAGATGTGGATAAATTAATTTTCGTGTGCCCCAGTATGCAAGCGGGTCTTTTCTGGAGAGGTAGGGCTCTACGAGGTAACGCTGCACTTTGACGGTGGCATCTGCTGTTGCACTTTGAGATCCTTGGGTCGCACCTGAAACAAAGGAAAATTGAATTACTAAACCTTTTACACACAGACGGTAATAAGATAACAACTTACCAACTCGACTATCTAGAAGCTCCCACAAGTTTTCTGTGTTCTCCTGGGCTGCCACAGGTCCAGGCTCTTCTGACGCCATCTGATAGTAATATATTAACTTTTAGCATGTGCAATCAACATGACAGTCAATAATAGGCTATGAAACAGATCTTTACCTGTCCTATATCATCCTTCTCCATCCTCATGATTCCCGCACACTGTAGTGAGTCTGGTGACTGTTCTGCGTGTGTGTAGTTTCCAAACGCCAGGGTTTTAAATCGGGGATCCAATAAGGTAGAAAAAGCCAAGACCTGCACATTTTCTACACTGCATCTGGCTTGCAAAAAATGGTTAAGATTTTGTGTCAAGGAAACTGCAGTTGGATTTTTTAATCCCGGTGCCTTTGTGGCAAGTTTATTTTTAACCATCCGCACAATGGGTATTACTTTGGATGCAGAAACATGCTTTTCTGCTGAGAGTTTGGTGGAGGCGAGCTGAAAGGGTCCAAAAACCTCCAGACTTTCATTTATAATGTCCATTTCACTGCATGAGAGGGGAGGAATATCAATGCCAAGGGAGGAGATTGCTGCTGCCACTGTTTGTCACTGCTCGTGGAGCCGCTGGAACATGAAATAGGTGGAATTCCAGCGAGTTTCCAATTCTTTAATGAATTTATGTACTGGTTTGTGCAGTTGTTGTTGTTGTACTTCAGAAAGTTTTTCCTGTGCTTTGACACTGGTGTGAAAATGGGTCACAATTTTTCTTGCTTTTGCTCTGATTTCATTGAGTCCTGCACTGTTAGAAATTTTACTGTAAAAAAAACAGTAAAGAACTGGCAGCCATTATTTTACTGTAAAATTAACATAGTTTAACTGTTACTCAATTTACAGTTTTGTACTGTAAATGAAAAACACAGTGTGAACTGATATTTAAAATTGCTTTCACTGTATTTTACAATTAAATTACTATTTAGTTTGTATTATTTATACATTTTAATCTATTAAAAATATGATTGCACACAGTTCAAGGCACTTTTGTTAAGAAAAACATGTTGCATGTCACTGATTTTAGGTTTCACAAAATCTCTGTTTGAACCTGGCCACAAGCACAGAAGGCAAACCATAATAAAATTAACCTACTGATTTTCCAATCCTGTGATTTCAGTGTAAGAGAAAAAGCAGCTTATTACACTTTACTTTTTATTTGAATGTACAGTTGACATGTAAAAACTTCACATGCTGAACAAATTGCATGTTAAAAACAGTATAACGAACATGACTATACAGTACATGGTACACAACTGTAGTTACTGTTAGTGTGGATGTCCAAGAACATTGGCAGGAGAGTTACGGCTTACTCAAAGACATCAGGTCTCTCAATCCAGCCTATAGGTGTGTGTGTGTGAATGAGAGTTTGTGTGAGAGAGAGATAGAGAGAGGAGGGGTCAGCTCCAAAATAACTTATATTCAAAACTTCTTGCATACAAAATTAACATTTCTGCCCCTCATTCCCCCCTATCCTAATAAAACAAATGCCCCAAGCCATGAACTAACACCTCAGCCAACCTGAAACATCCAAATAGTTAATATAGTTTCAGAAACAGAACACAACAACACATAAAGAATGACAGAACGAATACAAGGTGTAAAATAGAGATGTCATGAGTAAATGAATGACTGAGAGAACAGAAAATATCAGAGAGAGAGAGAAGAAAAGGGGGGTTCAGACATGGAGAGACATAAAGGAAGAAAGTGGGTAACAATGAGAGGGAGAGAGAATTAGAAGATTGAGACAAACTAGTGTCTTGACAAATAGATTAACGGGATTGCTAATCTTACCATCTCAAGTCTTTTTAGCAGTGGGGTTGACTGTTGTACTCTTTTTGGTTGTGACTTTGCCCGTTTTCTTGGATACGACTTTGCCTCGCCCAGTCTTGCTGCCTCTCTCTGGGTTTATTCCAATGAAACGTCTGAAAAATGACAGTTATGATTATGATAGTACAACCATGGTACAGTTGGAGGTGCTTTTGATGACAATTCTGCCTTGAGTCAACAATAAATGTAACACCATGTGAAGATCCCATTTGCACAGATATTTCCAGTTGCACTCTCTAATTTAGTAAGCAATATTGTTTTGGGATGGTACCTTTTTAATAGAAAATTTTGTTGCTTGCATATCCAGGGGTGTAAACATACCAAGTAGTATCAGACGAGGAGTTTCAGGGATGTTGATTGTCCTTTCAATGTCAGTTGTAGTGGCAGATCCCTAGGACATAGAAAGTGAAATACAAATTGTACTGTTATAAGATGAGTCACTGTATGACATGGTATATGTGTATATAAAAAGAAAACTTGCAAAACTGCAAGTAGGATCAGATCTGAAATGTTCTGAATGAAAAGTGAGCCATCAGAAGCTGGAGGACACAATATAACAGCTCAACATCTTCACACAGAGAGAGAACTTCCTTCACTTTTGCATTGGTGGGTTTAGTCTTAAAGAATTCCATGATGGCTTTACCACACTCCTCCATGACAAGCTCAAGAGTGCACAGTACAGGGATATCTGTGAGAAACTCAAAGTGTGAATAGAGCCCTTTCTGAGAAAACAGGTATGGCCACTTAATTGTTGGTGCTGGCAGAACATTTATGTGGCACCGTTGCAGATAGAAAGTTGTTTCCATTAGCTGCTTTATTTCTGCTCTGTTAACATACACATGTAAACGTGCTTTTAGACCTGCACATTTTTTAAATGTCCATGTGCAATTAGGCATACAACAGCGCAGTACTAAATTAGGTAAATTGTTGTGAATTTTCACATGCCTCAAATGGGGCACTGAGGTGCTCGATTGATGTCCACAGATCTGACAAGAAAACATCATTGCAAGCTGAACAGACTTGACTGTTG